>CM034154.1:94995635-95263813 GCA_019776745.2 Taxus chinensis | reverse complement strand
TTGAGAGTTATAAATACACATATGATCTCCTATTAAATAGGAGTCATCCTTTATCCCATATATCTCTCAACCTTCCACTAATCTCTCTCAATCCCTTAGTTATCTCAACACATTTAACTAATCCTAAAAATATCAATGTGATTTTTTTATACAACAAACTCAAAACTAATATATAAAACCTATATTATTAATATGAGATATATTTTCTCATATTTAATAATATTACATTTTATTTATTCACCTATATATATTATCTCCATGATAATATATATTACAATAAAATATTCACCAATGTAAACAATATAATATTCCTAATAGATACACATCAAAACTTTATAAAATTAGAAATATTAATTTCAAAGTCCCATCGGGTGTGCCAAAATTGTTAGAGCTCAAATATGCACAAGTTCCTGAATTATAGACAATTAGGGATTTGAGACAACATGGGACTGTCTCCAAGTTGTGGGAATCGAAGTGAGATAATCCTCTAAAGAATTTCAGCTTCCTCTACTCACCCTTAATGCTAAACTACTCCTATGAATTGAAATACAACTGTCTAGCTCTACTCTAACTTTCCAAGGGACCAAGGTGAGAAGGAGATGCATAAAACATAAACCTAAACTAGAGAAGGTGATAGCACCAAAAATAATGGGATGAATACTTAAGAAAGAGATAAAATGGAAGAAAACAATGATGAAGAGGGACAAAACAAAATCCATAGATCAAAATCACGTCCTAGGTTCCACATTCACAATGTGCAATGAAGACAGACCTCTGAAATAACACATACAACAAACTTGCGAATGAATGAGAGGAAAGAAAGTGCAATAAAACAATAGCTAAGGCCAAAATGAGTCACAAAACCAGAGATTTTATTGCTTAGAGATCATGTACAAATCATCACGATATAGAAGGAATATGCAAAACATTATAGAGACATAAACCAAGGCATGCCACTCTTAGAACACTTCTACAACATGAAATGATGCCCTCATATTCCCAAAGTATCCAACATTAAAACAAGGTATCACTTTACAATATTTTGAAAATTACAAGAAAGAGAGAAGAAGAAAAGAGAGGGAAATTCGAATTCCCCTTTTGCCCCTAACCACCCTCATTAATTTTCTGAGAAGATCAGACTATTCTGTAATTTATCTTCCCCACACCATTTTACTTGTTGAAGAAGGAATGGTGCCCATATTGTATTGAATTCTAGTGGTTGAGCTATTCTGAATAGACCTTTTATGTGTCTAGGGAGTTTTTCTTTAATTCACCCACCTTCCTCCATGAAATCATGAAATCTGATTTTATTGCATGGGAAGGGTTAAGATTTCTTCAAATAATATTATATTTCCAAAGATCAAATCATCAAATTGAAATTCATGTGCATTTTAATAATCCGTGAAAAACTACTATTTTCCTTTGATACGTAGCTTTTCTGCTTCTGTGGATTTATATCTCATTCCACGGTTATGTTAATTCATCTTCTTCACCCCATGGCCTCTGATGTGGCACAACTTCATATTGACATCCGTAGACTTCCTTTCCATCTCCCCATGGCTTTTCAAACTATGTCCTTCACTATGCGGCACTCAATACATTGGCGGACTTGTTTCTTTTGTTCTACAGCAATTTAACCTTAGCTACAGTTTTGTCTCCTACATCCTGTGGCATCACTAAACTCATTCGTGATCTTCATTCCTCAAATCGCGGCTCTTCAAGTTGTTCAAATTTTACAAAGGATGAAAAATTGGACAATAATCACTTGGTTTCTTCCATGTGTCATCATCACTCAACTCGCGGCTCTTTCATAATCAGCTGTTGATGGTATACATTTTAAATGGACATCATCACACTCACACATTTAATCAACTCATTCATTCACTCACACACTTACACTCTACACTTTACGCTTTGACGGTCACATCTTTTTAGTACACACAATTCAAACCATTTCCCGATGATGCACTCTCATTTATGGTTCATTCTTGACTGTTGAGTGGGAATAAATAAATGAACCTCATTGCATAAATACACATTTAATCAGGGGGAAAACTACTCCTATCATTCACACTACTTTCCATTATGCACCATACACAACATATTGTATATCTTGGTTGCATTTACTCTTTCTTACTTATGCTTTTACATGTACATCTCATTACAAATGCTAGATAGATATCTTGTATGTGATTGTCTTTATCATACACACATATGTGTTCACTTTCCTTTCTAGTTGTGATCATAGATTATACAGATCTATTACACGTAGCATATGGATGCTTGGCGTAGTACCTCATACCAGTCCCACAGTGGCTCCTGGGGGTATCCACTTTCATACACTAAAGGTTTTGTTGTTTCTTTTTGTTTCATAGAAAATTAATTTATGATATTATACATGCTTTGACATACTTTTTGTCTTTCTAACATGCTAACAAGTGCTTCATGTGCAACATTTGTTTTGCAGGAATATTTACTTCCATGGTTGTTTGTTACATTGTTTTTCATTGCTTGCTCTTTTTATGCCATTTGTTGTGGGATTTTGCATTTGTCTCTTGTGTACACTTGTCTACTTGCATCCATTCTGGCCTTTATCATCTTGTGACATCGTGAGTGATGTCCCATGTTTCTAACCCACCTTTCCTGGTCTACATTGTATTCTTGCATGTTTACTCGTGTCTTAGCTTACACATTGTCTGCTTAGCTTATATTTTGTCTTATACATGTGTGTTTGTGTTTGTTTTTACTAACACTTGTCTCCTAGCCACTTTGTTTTCATGTGCCTTAGTTTCTACCAAGTACATTCCCTTCCCCCTATAGGGCACAATTTCAGCACAATAGTTCATCCTCTTTTGGGCCGCATACTCCTTTAGCAACGTTGCATGCACCCCAAACGAGGGGGGGCATCATATGGGTGAATCATTCACCCTATACATCATTATATACATCATGATACGGGTATAACATAGTTTTTAGTTTCAGATAGGGATCAAAATCAGACTTGGGTCCTTAGCATAGTGATGTCCTTCTTGGATGCCAGTAAACAGGGGGCAGATCTTCAACATTTTTCATTTCAGCAAAAACAATCGGCATGTCACAGAGGCTTTTGACAGGGCAGAGAGTCCTTTAGCACTAAAACATTTACATTGGGGGTAAGTACAGACCATATGCAGTGGTTTTTTAATTCCTAGGAGTATTTAAAGGTTAGAGGATGACATTATACTTTCCTCTCTACACTACTTCTATTGTGGCGTACGATCAACAAAAAAATCAACATTTCAGAGCACTCCACAACTTTGGAAAGTGGTTAAAGGGTGGAGGATGAAACTATACTTTCCTCCCTATACTTCTTCTATCATGGCATGAGATCACCTAAAAAAATCACCCTTCATCGATATCTTCAGGATGCTTTCCACACTCTTTTCTCATCACGGATCAGGGGCACATGTTCCTTTTTCACATTTTAAGCATTTTTACATACTTCTTTACGTTTATACATGTGTATTTGACTACTTATCCATTCTTATCTTTTGCAGGTCTGTTCATATAGGAAGTGGTAGTCAACATCATCACAACATTGACATCAAAAACAGTTACATCATGAAATTTACACATGCATTTCTACCCAAGGTTCATTTTGATCATCACTTTTTTGCACTTTCTCCTCCTTAGCATCCACGCTTCAAAAAATTTATCACTCCACACTTTGTCTAGTTCCTTGACATGTTTTTGATATTAATCTACATGGTTATCATCTATGCATCTCTATCTAATTTATGTTAGCAAGATTTTTTCTCACCAACATAAAGTGGGGGAAAATGTAGACACTAAATCACACACTTTTGGTAATTATATAGTCTTGATTACATACTACTATTCATATGATTTCTAAGTAATAAAGGTATAAATTAACCCATGTCTTTGGCCACCTTTCTTTGCTTTATGTTACCACATTTGGTCTTACACCCTTACTTGCTCAATCTTCCTTTTTATACTTCAGAATTTATCATCCTGAACACCAACACCCATCTAGGAGCCAACATCAGGCACCCTTGACCCCTTTTAACTTTAATCACACTTTTTGGAGCCTTTATAGTCGTTTAAGTATCATATACTTTTGGTAGCCAGGATTTTCGGGGTTAATTACAAAATTCAAGTGAGTGAATCATATAAATATAAAGTTATATTATCATAATAAAGGACCAAGCACCAATCATTAGCTATCACCGCCTAAGGTCACATCCATCAAGCATATAATAATTTGTTGCATTCATCACAAAGGACACAAGGGATGGTTATTCTACATACACTTCATATGAGGAAATTTCATTCTATTCCATACACACATCTACTACATTTATTTACATATAGCTTATTTTCTCGCTATCAAGTGTGATTCACACAAGATCCACCTAGGGCACGATTCCATACACACACACACATAGAACTGTCTAAGATGTAGTAAAGTACTCATTCATAAGTTCACCATTGTGATAGTTGAGAAAAATTTGACCCCTCATTCTACATCTTTCTTTTTCAAGATTTGATGTTTATTTGAGGGTTTTACATGTTCATATTTTATTGCTAGTTTTCAGTAACCTCGATTATCTTGGTGTGATCTCATAGCAACCAAAGGTGACCAATAGTGAACATATTTTGACCACCCAAAGTAGGTTTCCAGATATTTTCCATATACCCAGGCACCTAGAAACAAGCCTAGGGTGCCCAAGGGCACCATGTCCCTCTCCAAGTGCCCCATTCTAGCCCATTTCTCCATATTTTCATTTTTCTAGGTCTATTTGTGACACTTTCACTTCTTTGTTTATTTTTTCAGCACTTTGATATAGTTTAGAATTTATTATGAATCGGCTAAGTACCTTCTTCTCCTCTTTAAAACTAGGGTTTCATAATTTATTGCTTATTTTTCTTGAGAGTAATCTTTGTACTTAATTACATATATTATTTTATTGATACAATAGCATCAAATTAGGCATATATTACATATTTAGCTTAATCAGAGTTATAAGCCTACTCAATCCTACAAAATTAGGAATTAATTTTTGAACAAAGTTGATTTTTCCAAGGAATGGTTACAAGGCCTTCTTGTGAGTTGGCAAGGAGAGAGATAAGATGGTTGAGATTCTTTCTAGATCAATGGAAATACCATCCTTTGAAACAATATGTCCCAAAATCTTACCTTAAGGGAATGCAAAATTACACTTCTTGGGATTCAAAGACACCTCAAACTCCCTACATACCTCAAATACTTTCTCAAGATGTTTGATGTGATCTTTGGTGTTTCTTGAGGAAATTGTAATATCATCCTAGTAAAAAAAGATGAATTTATTGATATATCCTTTAAAATTAATTTCCATTACTTTTTAAAATGTATCACCTGTATTTGATAAATCAAAGGGCATATTCTGATAAGCATATTTTCCCCATTCGGTTGTGAATACAATTTTAAACTGATCCTCTTCTCTAACCTTGATCTGATTTAAACCTGAGTACCCATCTAACATACAGAACCTTTTAGCTTCTGCTATTATTTGTAATATTTTCTCCATATAAGGTAAAGGATAATTATCTTTTAAAGAAGCTTTATTCAAATCTATAAAATCCACGAAAAGTCTGATTTCTCCATTATTTTTCCTCACCGGAACAAGATTTTCCACCCAAGTACAATATTTGACAAAATTATTTTTTTCTTGATCGTCTTGGATAAATCCTTCCTCTTTAGGGGTTCTATTTTGGGATTAACATGTCTTAAGTTTTGTCTGATTGGCTTGACATTAGGATAAAGATAAATGGAGTGTTGAAAAATTATTGGATCAAACCCCTTAACGTCTTCGTCATCCCATGAGAATATATAATTAAACTTTTGACATAAGGAGATAAAATCTTGCTTCTCTTCTTCATCAAATACCTTCCAAGTAATAATTCCTTATCTTCAGTAATAATGACTGGATGGAAGTCCCCTTTCCTTACTATTATGTTCTTTTATTCTCATTTAAACTCATCATCCAAACTGATAATATTTTCTAAGGTGATCAATCCTTTAGGAAAATTATTTGTCTTCATCTTAATAACTTTATCACCATAGTTGTTATGCAAATCATATTGCATTCTTGAAGAAAACTCTTCTTCATTTTGGATGAATTAAAAAAAAAATTCATCATTATCAAATACATGTCAGCTGATTTCATTATTTGGAATTGATGGCCTAACGACCAACTTAATATGTTGATGATTTCCTTGAATTTGGTGAGAATTGTTAACCAAGGAATGCCATCATGTCTTCTTCTTTGTTCAATTTCCTCATTACAACTTACAGATTGAGAGCATAAAAAAATATCCAAAATGTACCAAACTTTATGCTTATATGATGATAGAATCTTATTCTTTGTGGTGCACTTCCCTCTCACTTGATGGATGACCAATTCAGTGTCCCCAAATATTTTCAAGGCTTTGATTTGTGTCTTTTCAGTAATTAGAATACCATGTACCAATGCCTCATATTCTACTACATTTTTAGAACATGAAAACTACAATCTATGAGAAAATAAGAATTTATAATTCCCTTGAGAAATCAATACAACACCTATCCCAACTCCATTTATGCTCCTACAACCATCAAATAATATTTTCCATAAACTAGACGCAATATTCTTTTCTTCCTTGAGAGTTAAGGTGAAGGTAAATTCTTCTTCAAGAATTCAATAGGTTCTAAGTCCAGTTTACATAGATGTATCATAAGGATCAAATTAACAATGCTCTTTGGCCCATTCATCTAATAAAATATCAAGTATTGAAGAAGGAATAAATTTCTCTTCTGAAACCAATTCATGCTCGTAATCTTCATGTATAATACAATTAGATTAGAAAGGAGTAGGATCATAAGACTCAACATGATATGATAAAATTGGCTCAGCTCGTATGGTAAATCTAGTACCATATCTAGATCTTAGGAGAATGTGAGACCAATTTGAAGACAAGTAACTATTGGATCTCAAAATTGCATCCACACATGAGCTATAGACAACCTAGGATTTTGAGGCAAGATGGGACTATCTCCAAGTTATGGGACTTACACTATGAGAAATACCTCCAAAGAAGGATTGCTCCTCCACCTATTCCTAATGTTAAACTACTCTTGTTTTTGGAAATATAACAAACTAATCCTAATGAACCACTCCAATGGACCAGGGGAAGAGAGAGGTGCATGAAAGAGGAAATCCTAAGCCTAAGAGGGTGATAACACCAAGAAGAGGGGGAAAGACACTCTCAAATGAGTGGAAGTGGGAGTAAGATGAAGGAGAAGAGGGAATACATGAGTGTGATAGTACAAAGCAACATTCAAACTCTCATTTCCATGGAGCACAATAGAAATAAACCTTGCAAAATAAAAAATTTCCACTATACTCAAGGACATCATGAATAAATACAAGGTCATTTAAACAAAGCAAGGCTGCTAAAATATAAAGTAAGGTCATTGCACAAAAACAATGGTCTTGCAATTTTGTATACTTACTTGATATTTAAGTTGTCGATGTCTTTTCTAATGGGTTGTATGCCTTCTATGTTTTATTCCATACTACTTACAACTTACCAGATACTCTGAATGGGTACATGCAAACCTAAAACACACAATAAGTGCTCATATATGATTAAACTATGTGAATAAGTGCATATAATTTTTGAATATTTAGAAATAGAGCTAAAACAATGAATATATATACTAAAACAGCAATCAGAAAACCATAAATAGCAAGAAAGATAGAAAAATCTATAAAAGTGACTAATCCCTTTTGACAGAGCAAGGGTGCCGACACAGAGCACAAGTTTGTCGAAATAGTTTGAGGCTACTAAGTTGTCCTACAAATTCAAAAATCATAAATTGTTCATTATTATAGTCAATGAGGTTGTTGAAATGTGACAATATCACCACCAGTTCTGTTGAGGTCATCAATCTTGCAAAACAAAGTTAGAAAAATCTGTAGGTCAAGGTCACTAAAAGCTAAAACAATGTCGTTTGCAAGTGGAAAATCACAAAAATGAGGCAATATCATCAAAAATCTTGAATATTTCTTACCAAGATCTAATTTTTATAGCACTTCACCTCTTCACTAAATGTAAACAAGAGTCAACACTACCAAATACACACAAACATTAACAAAAACATGGAAATTTTCAACAAACTAAAAGAACATGCATCAAAGTGGTAAATGAAAGCTAAACTAAAAATAATGTGCATAAGACAAATAGGGGTCCCACTAGGCATGCCATATGTATGCATTTTAAATAACCTAAGATAATAAATGAATGATTTATTACCAAGTAAACCCTAGCTTAATTTTTAGATCAAATACATCAATATAAAGCATAAAAGAAGCTAAAAACTTGCACAAAACATTAAAAAAAAGAATGTAAACCTTTCTTGAAATTGGATGTCATTTTTATATGTATATATTTCATAATAAGTGGAACACAAGCCACACGTGATCAAGGATGTTACTAAAGGGTAGAGATCTCCTCAAAATGGCCTAAAGGCCATGTTTTGAATCTTCTCTTACTAACTTTAGCACATAAGGAGGTTTGTCAATTTGATAAACTTTCCTATAATATAAATAGTCTATTGAGTAAGATTTAAAATGTGTAAAGGTGTACAAGATTGTAAAGATGTACATTGGTAGGAAGGTATTAGGTTTCTTATATAAATTTCCAGTTTGGGAGAAGCATATATCCTTGTGAATGTGGGATAAAAGAGATGTAAAGTTGGGAGTGGATAAGCTTGATTATAAGAGATTAATTAGGAATTTGTGACCCATGTGAGTTTAGGGAAGGTTTAATTAATCAATTGGGATTAATTAATAGTCCATGTTTAGCTTGTAGAGGCCATTTAGAGATGTTTTGGAGGGGAAAAAGTAGAAATAGAGGGGTTTAACAGGGTAGTTTAATTAATAACATGTTTTATTAATCAAATACAAGATTGTGGATAGGTGATAAATTAATAATGGTGATTTTAATTAATTAAAAGAGAGTTTTAACTAACGAGGTGGCGTTAATTGGAATCTAGAATGGTGAAAGACTAATTAACAAACAAGTGATTTAATTTAAATTGAGTTAAACCTTAATTTCATAGTAACTATTGTAATTGATGATATACATGTGATAATATACAGTAATATGTAAGAAATAAGCATATACAACATAAAACCCTAAATAATAGAGAGAGAGGAGGAGGTGACTTTACCAATTTTCAATTGATCTCAAAGTGATGTGAGCTTAGAAACTGTTGGAATAGACTAGGAAGAGTATATCCAAGGATCGCCAAGAGCTCTGGGACTCAAAACTGCACAAGAAAGAAGTTCCCACAAGAGAACAGGAGTATTTGGGTACTATTGATTGATCTAGGTGCTAGTGTCCACTAAAATACTCAAGTTTTGATTCTTTATGGGTTGAAAGATCTTTTCTTATGATCCT
Source organism: Taxus chinensis (assembly GCA_019776745.2). Lineage (NCBI taxonomy): Eukaryota > Viridiplantae > Streptophyta > Pinopsida > Cupressales > Taxaceae > Taxus > Taxus chinensis. The sequence continues at coordinate 95,254,330 of CM034154.1, read as the reverse complement.
ATTTTATCACTCTAATGTCACCAGTTATACTTGTAACCTGTAAAATAGATAGCTATTTGCACATATGATGCATCTCCCTAACCTTTTATTCATTCAACATGTTATCAACCACTAATTTCATGCATTCATTACATAATCCAAATCAGTGGAATTCATTTTATCCAATTCTCTATTTTAGAGAGCTTATTCTGGGGTCTAGAATGGTTCACATTACCAAAATTTGGTCTTTCCAGAAAAATAGTGCCCCAAAAATGCCATTCCCTATCCTAAAAACATGTACTCATGCCCATTTAATTGTTAACATGACCCAAAACCTTAGAAATATTCATCTAACCTATCTAACCTTCAAGCACATTCCTCTAGCTTCTTTGTCTTATCTACAAATTAGACATCCTTGACATTTTATCACTATTCTTTAGCTCCTCAAACCTCTTTCACTTTTAACACAAGCTCATTACATAATGAAAACACTCATCCAATTGATTATAATCAAGAAAGTCTTCATTTTTTCTTAAGTTTCTTCGAAACTACCTTCACTAGGTCCTTCGCACTATGCTTCTTCTTGAACCAAGGTTGGAAGGTTTGGTGCATGATCTCAACAACCTAAATACCTTCCATATTAAATTTTAGGATCACCAAGGTGTGGGTGAAATTTTATAACCTGACTCTCTATACTTCCCTTTCAAACTCACTCTTTCATTTTTATGACTGAGATCTCTTATGAGGTATGGTTCTTCACTCTACCAGATGTTTATTCATTTGTCTAGGATTCCAAAACTCAAAAAAGGATTTTTTAACCAGCCATTATCTTATTCTAACAGTTTACAAGGATTCATAACCAATACCAAATCAAAAATCCATAGTTCTGTTGTTATTGTCCATTTCATATTAGGCTTAGATTGTGCGTAATGTCCTTTGGTAGAGACTGTCAAGAAAATAACAATATTCAACTGGTGAAAAACTAATATATTTTTAGATTCTCTTCAGGGACCTTTACAACATGATTTCTAAAAAAAATGAGCTCAAAATCATTGGTTTTCACCCTCTACTCACAAACCCTAGTATAACCCTAACTGTTGGCAATAGTGAAGCTTGGGAGACTCGCCAAAATCCTTTCTCACTTGTTTTCTCTTATGTTATTCCTATAGGTACTCATAGCTACAATAAACATATCATGCATTCCTCCTATCAGTGTAAATGCACACCCTATAATGGATTATCACCCTTTTTTATTCAAACTCATCTAACCATAAACATTGGAATTAACCAAGAACTCACAAATATCCCCTTATTTGCACAGTCAACCCCTGCACTCCCAATCATACTCATTCACAATATTGAAATTTTTCTCTAAACATGCAATAAGAGTAATAAGAGGCCTACCTATCATTCATGTAGGCACCACTTCAAACACTTTTCCCTTCATCAATACACCTTCACAGTCAAGTACAAGTTCCTCAATTCTTTGCTTCCTCGAACCATCTAGAAAAAAGTACTAAAGCTCTACCAACTAATATACTCAATCACATTATTTACATGCCAAGTTCTACTGAAAATACTAAATTCATAAGAATGGTTAAGAACAGTATAAATCTAACTTCACACATTTACAATAATGTTATTGTGTTATGTTGAAGACCATATTATATTACTTACAAAACTATGTTACTTCATCCTTTATCCCAACATTCTCAACCTCCTTCCTTGCGAGAACCTGGTCTAACTAAATCATACCCCCCATATACTCAAACTCCCCATAATTGCATGTAACTCCTACTGAAATTTAAGTTCTCTTTTGAATCATGATGAATCATCATACCTCACTTTATGCACACCTTATACATAAATAGTCTTAATCACCTGATTTCATCACTTTACTAACTTTTATTGTACTTTATGACTCAACCATATTGTCTAAACATATATTATATTCCCTCAAACTTATTATGACTCATTTAATCATGTCAACCCTTCACTACAAATTTTCAAAGTTCAAATTTACAAAGGAGGGAAAGTACACAGACTCTTCCTCATAGCTTTAAGATGACAGTCCACTTCTTTGGCTTTTATGACATGAAAATAAGTAATTTTTTATACTCTTAAATCATCTTGTCTTGGTGCCCCTACATCATACTCCCAAGGAGGAGATAAAAAATTCCCATGTACTTTTCTTACATGACCTTATCTTCATTTTCCTTACATGATTTTGTATTCTTTCCATTCTCTCAATGTCCCTGTTGATTTTAAGGCCACCTAGATCCCATATTTGCTTCCTTAACTTTGCATCTTATTTGACATGGCTTCTTTCTCTCTTGATATTCTTATTCATCTCCTCCATTTTCATTCCTTTATTATTTTTACCTACAGAATCAAGCATAAAAAACAACAAATATGTATGGTATTTCATGACTCTTGATGTTGTCCACCTCTCTATATCCTTCATTCCACATGATTCCATCATTTTCCTTGTTTAAATGGATTATATTCTACTCATACACTTCACCTTGCCTCTTTTCATCACCCTCATCTTCCTCGTCAATTGATTTTTCCTCTATTAGACCCTTTGCTAGGTCCACAAGCTCTTCATCACGAGCTTCTCCTTTTCTTCGCCTTATTTTTCAAGTTCTTTCCTATACACTATACCTCTCTTATTTTCTTCAAACTACAAAAACATGTCCAAGGCTTCATCTAAGACCTTATCATCCCTTTCTTTACCTGTCTCATACTTCTTATTTGTCATCTCACATGTATTTTGTTCACTTTATTTCACCTGCATGCCTATTTTAATTACTTTTAACAAAAACCTCTTAAGTGCCATCATCAAAATCATATTTCCTAGACTCATTTCTTTCTTTTCAACATTCAACTCACATATTTCTTCATCATTTACAAGACTATCAAACTAGTTTTCTTCATCCCTTTAGTATTTACAATCAAACAACTATCATTTTATACTTGAAATGATTCACATGCCTCATTTATGGACTGATATGGTGTTAATGCACCTTCATTGTCCTAATCCATCCTCTGAATACTCTCATACACAACTTCTTTGACTTCTTCCTCCTCTGCTTTATTTACATGCTTCTTCATTTTTTTTTAGATTCTTTTCTTCTTCCCTAATGATCTCTTTCAACTGCTACCTCTGATTCTTACTTAAAATTATTGTTATAGGCCATTTTAACATTTTTCTTATTACATATCCCACTGCTCTATCCTCTCTCATCATTATTAGCTCTTCTAGTATTTGTACATCCTCTCTTTGTGATTTCAAATCTCTCTCCATCCATGCCTCTAGTCTTATTTTCTCCTCTATCTTCTTCTGGGATTCTCTCTCTTTTATTTCTCTCTCCCTCTTTCCTATAAACTTCACCAACTCCACCACTAGTTCTTCTCCGTCCATTTTTTTCCTTGTTTATTCACCTAGCACTTTCACAATCGCACAACTTCACAATATCATTTTAGCAATCAACAATCAAAACTCATTCAAAACACAATACCACACTCTGATACCAAATGATGCAGAGATCCATAAAATTTTCATTCATTCAACATGTTATTAACAACTAATTTCATGCATTTAGTACATAATCCAAATCACTAGCATTCATTTTATCCAATTATTTGTTTTAGAGAGCTTATTCTAGGGTCTAAAATGGTTCACATTACCAAAAATTGGTATTTCCATATAAATAGTGCCCCAAAAACACCATGCCTTATCCTAATAACATGTACTCGTGCCCATTTAACTATCAACATGACCCAAAATCTTATAAATCTTCATCTGACCTATCTCACCTTCAAGCACCTTCCTTTAGCTTCTTAATCTTAGCTCCAAATCAGTCATCCTTTACCTTTTTTCACTATGATTAAGATCCTAAAACCTCTTCCACTTGTCACACAAGCTCATTCCATCATGAAAACACTCATCTAATAGATTAGAATAAAGAAAGTCTTCATTTTTGCTTAAGTTGCTTCAAAACTGCCTTCACTAGGTCCTTCACACTAAGCTTCTTCTTGAACCAAGGTTGGAAGGTTTGTTGCATGCTCTCAAAAAACTAAATACCTTCCCTAGTACATTTTTAGGGTCACCAAGGTGTGGGTAAAATTTTATAACCCAACTCTCTAAACTTCCCTTTCAAACTCACTCTTTCCTTTTTATGACTGAGATCTCTTACTATGTCTGGTTCTTCACTTTGCCAGACTTATATTCATTTGTCTAGGATTCCAAAACTTAAAAAATTAATTTTTAACCACCCATTATCTTATTCTGATAGTGTACAAGTAATTATAACCAATACCCAGCCAAAATCCTTAGTTCCTTTGTTATTGTGCCTTTCATATTAGGCCTAGACTGTGTTAAATGTCCTTTGGTAGAGACTGTTAAGAAAATAACAATATTCGACCAGTGAAAACTAAGGTGTTTTTGGATTCTCTTCAGGGATATTTACAACATGATTTCTAAAAAAATCGATATCAGAATCATTGTTTTTCACCCTCTACTTGTAAACCCTAGTGTAAACATGACTATAGGCAACAATGATGCTTGGGAGACTCACCAAGATCCTTTCTCACTTGGTTTATCATATGCTCTTCATGTAGGTACTCACAGCTACAGTCAACATATCATGCATTCCTCCTATCAGTATAAATGCACACCCTATAATGGATGATCACCCTTTTTGATTTAAACTCATATAACCCTGGACATTGGAATTAACCAAGATCTCACAAATATGCCCTTATTTGCACAGTCAGCCCCTGCACTCCCAGTCATACTCATTCACAATCTAGAATTTTTTCTCTATCCATTCAATAAGAGTAATAAGAATCATACCTATCATTTATGCAAGCACCACTTCAAAAACTTCTACCTTCATCAATACACCTTCCCGATGGTTATCACAGTCCAATATAAGTTACTCAGTCCTTTACTTCCCCAGACCATCTAATACAGAGTACTAAACATCTACCAACCAGTATACTCAATCACATTATTTACATGCCAAGTTCTACTGAATAGATTGAATTCACAAGAATTCTTAAGAAGAATATAAATCAAAAATTTACAAGAATTCTACCATGTTATGTTCAAGACCATATTATATTGCTTAAAAAACTATGTTAATTCATCCTTTCTCCCAACATTCCCAACATCCTTCCTTGAGAGAACCTGGTCTAACTGACTCCTATGCCCCATATACTTGAACTCCCTATAATTGCATGAAACTCCTACTGAAATGTAACTGCTCTTTTGAATCATGATGACTCATCATACCTCACTTTATGCACACCCATACATAAATTTTCTTAATCACCTAATTTCATCACTTTACTAACTAAATTTCTACTTTAGGACTCACCCCTATTGTCTAAACATCTATTATACTCCTCAAACTTCCTATGGCTCATTTAATCATGTCAACCCTTAACTAAAAAGTTTCAAAGTTCAAATTTACAAAGGAGGGAAAGTACACAGACTCTTCCTCATAGCTTTAAGATGACATTCTCCTTCTTTGGATTTCATAACATGACAATAAGGAATTTTTTATACTCTTAAATCATCTTGCTTTGATGCCCCTACATCAACATACCCACAAACCACATCAAACATAAATTAAAATATGTATAATTTTGAGTCAGACTAATCCCATCGGTTACCCAAAGAGTGATCTTATGAGTGAGCGTTGCACTACATCACAGAATCCATGTAGTTTTATGTGTATGTGTGAGTAATGATTCCCTAGGTTTCCCTTATGAAAATTTCATTATGATAGCAGGATAAATATAGATTACTCCAAGTATGTAAATGTGTGAGATGGAATAGAATGAGCTTCCCCTCCTATGCTATGTATGCATAGTGATGTAACCCATGTCCCTTATATGGATGTCCTAGATGTATGTATTTGAAATGCTTTTGTGCCTTGATGAAATATTATTTGATAATATATAATGCTTAGTGCTTGGCCTATGATTTGAGAGAAGTAACTAAGTATATATATGATTCCCTTGTTTGAATTTCATAATTGACAACTCGAAGGCCAACCCAAAGTACTAAAATATGCCCAAGAAATAAAAGAGACCCAAAAGGATATAAAAAGTATAGAGAGGGTCAGGAGCACCCATGAGGGATAGGAGCGCATGGGAACTTCTGTCTTAATTTGGCGCTAGTTTCTGATGCCGTAAAATATAAATAAGTCAAGTTCTGGAAAATTGGTAGGATATGTAAAGTTAATAAGAATGCAAAAGATAAAGTAAAAGGATAAAAAGGAGTTTTCAACCACTAGTTTGATTTCTTTGGAATCATGTATATATTAGTATGCTTTAGGTCCTAGAAATGTACCCAAGTGCATAGAAGTTATGTCTAAATTTTCCCCCACTTTATGATGTTGATTTAATACTCGATATCATAAATTAGATAGAAGATGTGTACCTTGTAATCCTATAGAGAAGAGTGTGGTTGATAGCATGTCGAGTGGACAAGTAAAGTGTGAAGTGATCGTAATGTGAAATGTGAAGACTAGGAAAGGGAAGTAGACCATGGGGGTGAAGTGTATGCATAGTAGTGTGTTGTTTAGATATTTTGTTTGTTGATGTGAGCTACTTATTTTTTGTGTATTAAGGATGGGCCTACAAAAGAAGATCAAGAAAATAGTCAATGTTTCATATGTGAAAAAATAGAACAATGTATGTTTAGGTAAGTAAAAAGTGTGTAAAGGAAAGAATGAACCTGATGTGTGAAAGAGTAAAGGATAGAAAATTCTCTTGTTTTATTGGAGTTTTTGGATTTACTTGACAATGGTGAGTTTTTTGGGTGGTCTCACACCAAGAGTGAGTTTTTTGGGTGGTCTCACACCAAGAGTGAGTTTTTTGGGCGATCTCACATCGAGGGTTTTTTGGGAGATCTCATGCTGAGAGATTTTTTTTGGGAAATCTCATGCCAAGAGGAGAGTGTTGGGGGGAGAGGTTTTTTTACTCTCCTTTCAAGAAACTTACCAATAAACACCACTAAAGATGGTACGTCCTTGATTTGTAACATGTTTTTCTTGTTATAACTAATTGTAACTAATTGAATGCATTTTGTAGCTAGAGGCAAGTGCCTGCTACTAGAGAAATATACTATAAACTACTCGAAATTTTGTTGAACTGGGAAATTGACTATTATTTCCCCCAAGACACAAGCACCCACCGCTATTGTCTAGGACTAAGCGCTAGTTTCTTAGTTGTATATGTGATCCAAATCTACTTTTGGAACACTTTGTAACTATTTTCTTGTGCCAATTATGTACTATCTTATGTTATTTTGAATCTTTGAGATGTTTTAGGGGTGGTTTTATCACCCAATAAATGCCCCCTCGTTTGGGGTGCATGTGACAAATGTAGGAGAATGTGGCCCAAAGGAGAGGATCGGAAGCTGATATACAAATCATGTATTGGATACCTATAGGGGGTAGGGGATGTGCATAGTAGGCACCAAGGCACATGTAAACAAAGTAGGCTAGAAATAAGTGTTAGTGAAAAGGAGTTGGCATGCAATAGAAGATAATGTAACAAGAAACTAGGAAGATAAGATGGACCATAAAAATTGAGTTTCATATATGGTACATCACTCACAATTTCACAAGACAATAAGGGTTTAAGAGGCCATAAGAAAACAATTATCAAGCAAGATATAGGGCATAGCCCAAAAATAATAGAAAACAATAGTAAGTAAGAAGTTACAAATAACCATGGTTGTATGTAATCCTGCAGAGAAAAATCTACACATGAAGCACCCGTTCGCATGTTGGAGAGATAAATATTATGTCAAATCACGTATAGATTAGTGAATAGTAAATTAATAGTAAGGATAAGTAATAAATTATGTAACTATAGAACATGTGATGTGTAGAGAGACATTAATTAACTTTATTAAATGTTAGGTTAACATAAATTAATATCTGCAAATATAAATGTGCACATTATATTGAAAGTAAATAACAAGATAAAACAAAATACACAGTGACACAACATGTAATGTGGAAAACCCCTAAATGGGTAAAAACCACAGAGAATTAATCCACTATTCGAGAAACTTTTTACACAACCAGTCCAGTAACTCCCTCCTCAATTTTATTCCATGTTTTTACCAGGATTTTCCTTCATATTCGATATTTGAATATTATTATCCAATTTTATTATATCTTGAATATGACCTCTAGTCATATTTAAATAACCCAAAGGGTTATGACCTTCTTAAGTGATGGGGCACACCCCTGATTTAATTACTTAGTTAATTAAATTAACCAACCACCTAATATAAAGTTTATATTTAAATAATAAGAATATAAGATTATTCTATATTATTTAAATATAAACTAAATATTATGATACACTTAATATTATAGTTCTAACACTCCCCCTTAATATTAAGTGGGGATCCATATGCCAACATTACATGTTTGTACAATAGGATTTACAAATCCATAAACCCTAAAGGTTTAGGCTAGCATATGTATTTGTGAGACTAAATCCCACCATTTCTCATGGAAAAATTCTTATACCGCATCTCTAGGAGCCTTTTATAACACAAGGACCTCCTTTACAAATAGATGCACACTGGACTGTATTTTCCGTAAACTCTATCAATTTACATAGATCATACAAGATATTTTTACAATGCTTTTAAACCAGAATAGAAGTATAGAGGAGAAGGATTCAACAACTAGTCAACCATTAGGAGGTGGTATTTCCATGCACACTCCCCCTCAATGGAAACTTTGAAAGGCCAAGCATTACATGGAACTTGTAGAACTTTGCAGCACACAATGGCTTCGTAAACAAGTCTACAACTTGATCTTCAGTCGGGCAGTACTAGAGATCTATATCACCACAGAGAACCTTCTCTCAGATAAAGTGCATATGTATCTCAATATGCTTTGTTCTTTGATGTTGAACTAGATTTTTAGCGAGAGAAATGCAACTCTGGCTATCACACAGAAGAGGAGTACTTCCTTTAGCTTCCATGTGCATCTCTTCCAATAGTTGCTTCAGCCACATGGCTTCTTTTTTTGCTTCCATTGCACTTCTATATTCTACCTCAGTAGAAGAAATGGAAACTGTTGGCTACTTTTTACTACTCCAAGTAATGGCACCTGCACCAAACTTGAATACATATCCAGTTGTAGACTTGTGATCTATCACATCACCAACATGGTCAGAATCACAATATCCATATAAATATGCATTGTTAGAAGAAATATAATGTAAACCAAAATTAATTGTGCCCTTAATATAACACAAAATTATTTTTGCTAACTTCCAGTGATCCTAATAAGGCTCCTGCATAAACCTTGAAGCAATCCCTACTACATAAGAAATGTCAGGTCTAGTAATAGTTAGATAAATCAAACTACCTACAAGTTTCCTATACAAAGTAGGATTAGCTTTTTCACATGCAAGTTTAGGATCAAGTTTACATCCAAATTCTATAGGAATAGCAACTAGTTTACAATCAAGCATATTAAACCTTTTAAGTAAATTAGTTGCATATTGTGATTGAGATACTACAATAGAATTTTTATCCTGAAATATAGCCATGCCCAAAAAATGATGCAATAATCCTAAGTCTGTCATCTCAAAATATTGCATTAATTTTTCTTTAATTTTCATAATTAAACTGTTAGAATTACTAGTGATAAGTAAATCATCAACATACAATACAATGAGAATGATAGCATTTTCTTCAATTTTAACAAATAAATCATTGTCAGATGAATAGTTAGAAAAACCAACTTCATTGAAAAAATTGTTAATCTTAGAATACCAAGCTCTAGGAGCTTGTTTTAAACCATATAAAGATTTTTTCAATTTACAAACATACATTTCTTTACCTGGTTCTTCAAAGCCTTTAGGTTGGGTCATATAAATTTCTTCTTTTAAATCACCATTCAAAAAAAACATTTTTGACATCCATCTGATGGATTTCCCAACCATACTGAGCAGCTAAGGCAATCAAAATCCTTATTGTGCTCATTTTTGCAACAGGTGTAAATGTTTCCATGTAGTCGATACCAGGTTTTTGAGTAAACCCTCGAGCTACTAGTTTGGCTTTGAATTTATCTACACTGTCATCTGCTTTATATTTAATCTTGTATAGCCATCTAGATCTGACTATACTTCATTTTTCAAGAGGAGGGACTAATTCCCAAGTTTGATTTTTAATCAAAGTAGTATATTCATATTTCATAGCATCTATCCATCTTTCATCAGAAGAAGCTTCTTCTGAAATATTGGGGTTCAGGTTCATACAAATTCATCAAAGCATGATATGTATGATGACTTCTAGTCATTTTCTGAAGGTTTCCTGGATTAGAGTCTTGAATAATAGACTCATCCCATCTAGGTCTTTTAGTTACAAAGGAACTAGGAACAATCTCATTTTCAATTATAGGTTCAACACTAGTTTCTTCATCACATACATTATTTTCACAATTTTCATTTTCAAATTCATTTTCATTTATTAGAATCATCATAAATAATGGAAGATGAAGAAGAAGAACAACAACAAAAGGGTTTTTCCAAGATTTTAACATTCCTGTTTTCTACAACTTCTCTTTTTGATGGATCAAAGATCCTAAGACCTTTAGTTTTTACACCATATCCTATGAAAGATACAAGGAAAAGAGGTTTGATCAAGCTTCTTCCATTTTTGATTTCAGAATGAAGAGGGAAGCAGGGCTACCAAAGATTCTCAAATGAGATACACTTGGTTTTTGATTTGACCACTTTTCCAAAGGAGTTGAATTTACTAAGGCTTTAGTGGGAACTCTGTTCAAGATATGAACAATAGTGTTCATAGCTTCAGCCCAGAGGAATTTAGGAACTTGAGCAGAATGCATCATGGTTCTAGCCATTTCCAAAATGGTGTGGTTTTTCCTTTCCACAATCCCATTCTGTTGAGGGGAATAGGGAGTAGTCAGTTCCCTTTGAATGCCACATTCGACACAAAATGATTCAAATGCTTGACTGACATATTCTCCCCCATTATCAGTTCTAAGCCTCTTAATTTTATAACTAGAAGAGTTTTCAACTAAAGCTTTAAATTCTTTAAATTTTGACAAGACATCATATTTATTTTTAATGAAATAAGACCAAATCATACGAGTGAAATCATCAATGAAAGTGACAGCATACAGAGAACCATTAAGAGATGGAACTTCTAGGGTCCTCAAACATCACTATGGACAAGTTCCAAAGGTTCAGAAGAATTATCATCATGATGACTATGAAAGGGATTAGCAGATTGCTTACCACGTAAGCATCCTTCACATGTTTCATGATTTTGGGAAATAGGTGGCAGACCAGTCACTAGGTTTAGTCGAGACATGTCATACATGCTCCTGAAATTGACATGACCTAGTCTCTCATGCCACAATTGCATGTCACTTCTTTGAGTTGTTAAACAAGAAGCAGAAGGAAAGCCATTAAACACATACAAACCATCTCTTTGAATGCCTTCAACTATAGTAACATTATGTTCATTTTTAATAAACCATTTATCTTTTAATAATGTTACACTATAGTTATTTTGAGTCAACTGAGAACAAGAAAGAAAATTCATTTTAAGTTTAGGAACTAACAAAACATTGTTAATAAAACCATTTGAAACTTTTGTTTTTCCCTGACCCTGAACATCGAGAATGGAATGATCACCCAAATAGATCTGATCATTACATTCACTAAGTTTAGATAGGATATCAGATCTAAAGGTCATGTGCCTAGAGGCACCACTATCTAATATCCACTCATTTTCTTTTGCAGTGACAAAGGCGGCATACAAAGAAATTACATTTGATTTTTGACTATTTTTCTTATTCTTGTTTTGGTTTTGATTTTGGTTTTGGTCAGATTTGTTACCCTTTTGAAATTTGAAATTTGTTTTATTATTTTTAAATTTACAATCCTCTTTCTTGTGTCCAAATTTACCACAATAATGACATTTTCCATCAAAGCTAACTCTTAGATTTCCAGGTTTCTTATCTTTGCTAGGAGGTTTAAAAGTTGGCTTTTGATTTTTGTTGAATCTAGAGGTTTTACCTTTTGATTTCTGAGCGAGAAGTGCCTGAGTGGCATTCTCCTTAGAATCAAAATTTGACATTACTTGTTCTTCCTGTATGAGGAGAGCACTAAGGGTTTGCAAATTTGGAATGTCTTGTTCTGTTTGATATTTTGAATTCAAAATTGAAATGAAATTTCTAAATTTCTCATGAATATTCAACTGAATAATAAAATAAAGTAATTTATCCTGAATCAAATTATTGCCACATCCATCTAACTGTGACTTAATATTTTTTATTTTTGCTAAATAATTTATCACTTTTTCATCTCCCTTCATGGGAGTTTTCATAAGCTCTAAAATCAATTTAATAATTTTTGATAAATGCATACCTTCGTGCATCGATTCCAATTGAGCCCAAGCCTCACTCAGACTTTCTTGATTCCCGATATGAAACAAAAATCATCTTGTATGCTTCATAAAGTAATGGACATCACCTCTTGTACTTTCTGTTGATACGCAATGATGTTGTCAGTAGTTTCTTGTCTTCCGGTAGGAGCTCTCTCAGTTCCATTCACAACTACCCATAATTTGTGAGCCATGAATTTTTCCTTCAATCGAATCTTCCAAATGTTGTAGTTGTTTCCATTCAACATCTGAGATTTATCAATTGAAAATTGATTAGACCCCATTTTTGCATAAAATAGAAATAATTAATAAACAAGGATTAAAATAAGAGTTTAATAGAAGTCCCCCCATCGTATTTTAATCCTTGCAATCAAACACTGATTAATTTATGCCAAAAAAGGAGGTCCTGTTAATTGAATAATCTATACACGAATATGTTAGAATGATATCAAAAAATAAATTGAAATGTAATTGAAAAAAAATTAGTTTTCTAACAAAATGACGACGATAAATTTGTCATCATATCAAAATAATATATCATTTTTTTTTTAAATGATATTATGTTACTATTTTTCACAAAAATAATTTTTATAATTTGTTTATATTTTTGAGAAAAAAAAACAAATAATTCATATATATTTTTTAAAAGAAAAAAAATGATTTATATACAAAAAATTGGAGCTCTTGCTCCTTATTAAGTAAGATTTTCTATCAACTTCATGAGTTATTCACTGATTTACCAAACCATATATCATATTGCAATGTAAATCAAACTATATTAACCACATGAAGCCACATATATACCAATTAACCATGCCTTACCAACCAACCGAGCCACAATAATACCACGGCTCGAGTTGCATAAACACAACACATCAAACCAAATCATGCACCCAGTGGCCGAGCCACTTCACAAGGCCACAAAGCAAGCTCACCAAGCTATGCCCATAAGGGCTCAAATAAAAATGGGGTGGTGTGACCGTAGTCACACCACTATCCCGTGCACTCAGGCTTATAAATCCTTTAAAACTACCTCGTCATCCCCATGTGGGATACACCACTGCACAAAGGAGAGGGGGGTCCTGTGGTGAGGGGTGGTCAGGTGGTCCTGCAGGACATGTGGCAGACAAGGGAGGAGGCTGTGCCAGTCTGGAGGAGGTGCCATGTGACACAAAAAGAATGGGGGGTGATTTGGCACATGCGGAGGTGCCAAGTGGCACATTAGGAGGGGGGGGTTTGGAGATAAAGTCTTACCCCCATATAAATTATTATTAAAATATTTTTTTTATTATGATAATGTATATGTGTGTATAGCATATAGTTTAGGTTATATATGGTTTTGGCATATATAAACCATAGGTTTAGATTTTATAGGTTTATTTATATATATATATAATATATGGTAATAAAATACGGAGGATTTTATAAAAAACTATATAAAGATATAGTTTATATTGATTATAAACTATAGGTGCAAAACATTTACGAGGGTCCATCCAGGACATGAAATAGGGTTTGAAATTCACAGTGAAAGTAAAATTTGTACATTACCAGGGGACAAGAATTTTTACCCGACCAATAAAAAAATTCAAAAGACCTATTTTCTCGATTCTTGTCTCCCCCTGTAAACTTGAATTTCACTTGAATTTTTTACTTGATATCTTGAATTTCTTGCACACATTTATAAACTATATAAAATATTTCACAAAATTTATACACCCTTACCTTAATTTCCAGGGCCTAGGTAATTCTTGAATTCAAACTTTTCACACGCGGTTGAAATCTCTAAATGAATTTCCACCTGTGCACATACCATCCAATCCAACCATACGGAGAGGGAAGGGGGGGTTAAATAGAATTTCAAACAACTAACCACCTAACTTCCCAACCATTACAACCTTAGGATATTATGATTAAATTAAATTATTAATCCCACTCTGATACCATGTCAGGACGAGGGGTGGAATAGACATTAATTAACTTTATTAAATGTTAGGTTAACATTATAATTAATATATAAAATATAAATGTGCACATCATAGTAAAAGTAAAATAAATAAAACAAAATACACAGTGACAACATGTAACGTGGAAAACCCCTAAATGGGTAAAAACCACAGAAGAATCAATCCACTATTCAAGAAACATTTTTTACATCCAGTCTAGTAACTCCCTTCTCACTTCTATTCCATGTTTTTACCAAGATTTTCCTTCATATTCGATATTTGAATATTATTATCCAATTTTATATATCTTGAATATGACCTATGGTCATATTTAAATAACCCGAAGGGTTATGACCTTCTTAAGTGACGGGGCACACCCTGATTTAATTAGTTAGTTAATTAAATTAACCAACCACCTAATATAAAGTTTATATTTAAATAATAAGAATATAAGTTATTCTATATTATTTAAATATAAACTAAATATTATGATACAGTTAATATTATAGAATTAGAGTGCGTCATCTAGAAATGATGGTAAATTATGTTTCCCATAGATGTGGTGATGCTTAGAAATATATATATAAAACATGGGGCGTGAGTATTCATGATGCAATAAGTGAGGTTCATGGAGTAATTGTAACTTCAATAGTCAAGCATGAACCATAGAACAAGAGTGTGTTGTCAGGTAACGAATTTATTGTATGTAATTTAGATTATATGTTGAGAAAAATGTATCATGAAGCATTGATCATGAATAGTAACAAAACTAGATGATGGAAGAATCATTTAATAAATGGACCCTCAATAGTCAAGTATGAACTATGGAACTAGAGTGTGTCATCGGGTAATGATGGTATAGTGTATTTACCAGAGATGTGAGAGTGCTTAGAAAGATTGACATAAAGCGTGGAACATGAGATGTAGTAAGGAAACTATGAGTAGATATAGACGATAGTGATGGAGGAGGGAGAAAAGGTATGACACCACCTAAGTGTGTATATCAAGAGATATTGGCAAATAGATATGATTATTGTGAGCAAGAATAGCCAGAGTATGCATAGTATATAGTATGGTTATCATGAATAGCGGGATCCATAAGTAATCATGAGGAGTAGAGCATACATTGAGTGGGATAGGAGCATAGATAGATGTAGTAAGGTGTGCCCATAGTGTAGATAAGAGAAAGTGCTACTAGAAATATTGACATGAATTGTAAAGAAAAATATGTGTATATGAGTAGGATGGATAGGCCACCACTAATTAGATAATGAAAATATGAGAGGGGAGTTCAATGCCCCCTAAGAGTGTGAGTGATGGAGATCTATGTGATGATGTGAGAGAGACCGCGCCATGGTGACAGATGTGGCAATGTGTTAGGAGTATCAGTATTAGTGTTAGGAGGATCAGATTTTCCAAAGTAAGTTGTAGCATTGCGAACATATGTAAAATTCTTTTTGTGATGGTAAGGGGAGAAATGGTGTTAATTTCGCATGTATTCTGATAGAGCATAATTAGTGAGGAATGTGTCTTATTCATGCCAAGTGGGAGAAGTGGGATCACAATAAGCTCGAGGTATAGTAGAGGAAGTTTGTGAGTATGTGAAGTAGTGTAAACCTCAAGGGGAGATGTAGCAGGAATAAAAGAAGCAAGGGAAGGGAGATATCCAATGCCAAGTTTAGTGGATCATGTGGGAATGGAAATAGGCTCTATGACTCCATTTCTATATTTTCCTAATCTGTGCCATTAAAATAGTAACGAAGCATACTTTGATACTCATGACCATACTTTATGAAATTAGGAGGAGATGTGATCAAAGTAAGAGTTGTAGGGGAATCATCAATAGCATTGCAAAATGTAAAAGGGGAGGGATCAGCTAAGGCCTCATAGACCACATCCTGGTATATGAATTCAATACGTACATGAAGGGTTGAAGGGACCACATGCATGGCATGGATCCAAAAACATCCAAGAAGAATATTATAAGTAATATTATTAGGCACAACATGGAACGCGATGGGAAAAGTGCATGGCCCAACATTAATAAGAAGTGTGATTATACCTAAGACCTTTTTAGGAATATTATCAAATTTGTAAATACAAATGGATGAGGGAGTTAAGGATGCTTCGAAAAGGCCAAGTTTCCGAATGAATGATAGATTACAAATGTAAATGTTGGATCCATTGTCAACTAAAACTAGTTTAACCCCTATATTATTGATGTGATCTTGAATATAAAGGGGTGTATCATTATCTAAAGTAGGTTGAGGATAAATTTTAGCAGATGTTAAGGTAATATTCTACTCATTAAAAGATAATATCGCAGTGAATCTATGATAAACATATTCAGAAGAAGTGTTAGGATGAATGTAAGTGTTAGCCAAAAATATTGTATTTTGCGCTTGCTTTCGGGATTGGCTTACAGGAAACAGGGAGATAGAAACTCATGTTGGTGAAAATGGAAGGATCCAAGGGTGACAAAAAATATGGATGAAATATGCAAGACTAATATCTCGTGTTGAATAAGGATCCGATTATTGGATCATGAGTGGGGTTAACCCAATGTTTTAATCTAAATTAAATTAAACCTTATTTTCAGAGTAATTGTTGTAGTTAATGATAACAAGTGATAATATACAATAAGACACAAGAAATAAGCATATACAATATGAAACCCTAAGCAATAGAGATAGGAGGTGACTTAGCTGATTTCTGAGTGATGTGAGATGAGAAAATATTGGAAAATACTGGGAAGAGTTTCGTTGAGGCTTGCCAAGGGTTATGGGACTCAGAACTGCACATGACATAAGAACTCATGAGAGAACATGAGTGTTTGGATGCTAGTGACTGATTTAGGCATTAGTGTCCTCTCAGATGCTCAGGTTTTGATTCTTTTGTAGGCTATAAGAGATTCACTTTTGATCATATTTTGACACTTTTAGTTTTCTCTAATGTCATCAGACGTTCTTGTAACAAGAAAAATAAATAACTAGTTGCGCATTCCCACAAACCACATCAAACCTAAATAAAAATATGCAGAATGAGGAGTCGGATTGAAACTAGTAGTTACCCAAAGAGTGATCTTACGATCGAGCATTGTACTATATCTCAGACTCCATGTAGTTCTATGTGTATATGTGTGTAATGATGTCATAGGTTTCCCTTTTGCAAGTTACACTATGATAACGGGATAGATCTAGATTGCTCCAAGTATGCAAATGTGTGAAATGGAATAGAATGAACTTCCCATCCTATGTTGTGTATATAGAGTGATCCTACCCTTATCCCTTGGTGGATGTGCCAGATGTATGTCTTTGAAACTCTCTTGTGCTTTAATGCAAGCTTAGGTGATAGTGGATAATGCTTAGTGTTTAGCCTTTGATTTGAGAGAAGAAACTAAGTATATATTTATGATTCCCTTGTTTGAATTTCGTAATTGCCAACTATAAGGTTGACTCAAAGTGTTAAAATATGCCCAAGAAGTTAAAGAGGCCCAAAATTGTTAGAAAAGGATAGAGAGGGTCAGGAGAACACAGGAAGGATAGGAGCACCTAGGCACTTCTTGTAGACACAAAATCACGCACTTAATACTATTTACTATACCGTGAAGTATGTTGTTTTATGTATGGATTAGGGTAAGAAAAGTATTCTCTGGTGACTCACTTCCTAGTCCGTCCGCTTGTCTTCTTGGTTTCTATTTCTTTTATCTTTCATAGTTTTCACTCATACACCTAGTTCTGGTTAGGTCACAGGGACCCCTATCTCTGAGTCTTTGCACATTAATGGTCAGTTTTCTCTGGACACTAGCACCCATGCGCTCTTGTCCATCCTAGGCGCTTGTACCCTCTTTATCTTTTGATCTTATTTTTTACATTTGAGGTTGGTATTTTTTATTTTCCCACTCATATCACAAGGTAATAGTCGACATGTTGGGTCATTAGTGTTGAATTTCAAGCAATATATCCCTATATAAACACAACATACATACCATTATAACGGCAAGTAGTTTCTATCAACAGCTACCTATATACATATCAAAGGGACTGCACCTTGGGCTTATTACTCTGTATACATACCTCATAGGAAGGGAAATTTCATTCTATTCCATCCACACATTTGCATTCTATCTAGCTATCGCTTGTTATCTTGGTGTCATCAATGTGAGGACAGTCTAGCCCCTCATTTTGTATCTTTATTTTTTTATAATTTGATGTAGTTTGAGGGTTTTGCAGGAGGTTATTTGTGTTGCAGATTTATAGGTACTCTGATGATCCAAGCATGACTTACAAGTGGTTAAAGGTGAGCAAGTGTGAAACCATATCAACAATGTCAGAACAAGATTTTTACCTTTTTGGTAGACTCAAGTTCCCCCACAAAGGTCTAGGGCACCCATGGGCACCATTGCCCTTACCCAAGCACTCATGTCAAAGCATTCTTGACATCTATGCATTTTTTAGCGTGATTGAGACACTTTGATTTTCTGTTTCATCATTTCATCCAGTCCAGACACACTTTGGGATAAGCAAAATCAAGGTAAGTTTCATGTCTCTCTCATTTTCTTTGATAATTGCACCAACTAAAATTGCCTAGCATTTTTAATTCATTACCATAGCTTCTAACTTTAGATTTCAGTAAAATAAATTCAGATTTTATTTAATCATTTTGGTGAAACCGTAACTTATAACTCCTTGCCCTAGGATCAACTAAAACCCTAATGGCTAAGATTAGCTCTTCTTCTCTTAAGAAATTTATGCATCGTGAGAGTGTTAATCCTACCCTTGATGATGGTATTAAGGTTGAACTCAAGCTTATTTTTCACAAGCCTCAACTTGATGGTGACATTCAAATTCATCTTTTGGACAATGAATGCAACATTCCTACTAGATTTTTCAATTCCTTTTGCATCATTTTTTCCAAAGAACAAAAAATTTCTGGTTGTAATCCTTATTATTCATTCGGCACTAGGATTACTCCATCTTATTCTATTTATCCTAAAACTGTAGGTTACGCTATTATCGATTATATGTTAGCTACCAATTGCATAGATAACAAGCATGATGAAAAATTACATGTACATGATGTTGTCTCCCATAATAGTTAGAATGGTTGTAGAATCGCATCGCATACTCCTTGCATTATTGTAAATGTATCTAATTATTGTAAAGCTAAATCTCATAATAGATCCTCTCCTATTTCATTGTATGTTTATGATAAACTTGATGAAATCTATGCATTTGAATCTTTGTCTAATATTGATGATGCACATATTAGTAATGATTCTACTTCTTTGTATACCACTGAATGTGAATCCCCCACTTCTTTTTCATATTCGTCTGAGATTGTATCTATTAATATGCATGTAGATTATTTTCCTTCTATTGTTTCATCTCCTCATAACTCTTCTGATGTTATTCCTAATGCTTGTATTGACATTCCATCCTCTTCACCACATGTTACTTATTATGTATCTACATCTAGTGTTTTTATAGCATCGGTATCCTCCACTACTAACATCCCTATGATCACTCATAATGGAAAGCTTCAAACACTCAATTCACCATTCACATTTTTCATCATTCCCTTACAAGAGATCTTATCACTCAAGCATATTGTTGGCCAATTACAATCTCAATGCCAATTTATCACTCTTGAAATCAAGGCTTATTATGCTTCTATCAATAACAATTATTTATATGGCAAGCCCATTCCAAAAAAAATTCACAACTCAACATTTCCTAAGGATTATATCATGTCTATATTTTCATTCTTCGATGGTACTACAATCCATATCTACATCTCAAGCATTATCATCTAGCTATGTCTTCATACTCCAATGATCAATTATTGCTTAAATATTTTCATCATAGTATTATTGGTGATGCTCTCCAATGGTACACACATCTACCCTTTTTCTCTATTAGTACCTATTGTGAGATGGAAGAAGTCTTTCTTCAACGCTTTATACTTAAAAATGGTCCTAGAGTCACATGTGATCGCTTACCTAGCTTACACCAAGGCAAAACAGAAAAAATTATTGATTATATTTTACAGTTCAATGCTTGTTTGCATCAACTAGTATTTCAACCCATTGATTTAGAAAAAGTAATTTATTTTTTTTCATGGCTTGATTACTTCTTTGAAAGAGTGCTTGCAATATGACACATGTGAATCATTCAACTCTTATGCAACAAGGTCATTAATCTAGAACAAGACCACATTGCTTCACATATTATAGACCCACAGCCTATTTTTGCTACTAATACATCATCTAGTTCTTCTCCTCTTCCATCTATTAAGCATCCTCCAAGGTCTCCATATCCTCCACCTCATAATAAAGGTCAGTCTTCTCCATCGCATAAGTGTTCTTCAACTCCTCCTTACATCTCCTACTTGAGAGACATTGTAATTTCCACATGTTGTTAAGCCTCATGATGTGTTGTGTGATTTTCTTG
Source organism: Taxus chinensis (assembly GCA_019776745.2). NCBI lineage: Eukaryota > Viridiplantae > Streptophyta > Pinopsida > Cupressales > Taxaceae > Taxus > Taxus chinensis. Next base: position 95,233,487 of record CM034154.1, on the reverse strand, counting down.
ATAATTTCATGATTCTCTTACCTTATAATAAGCATCAGCCTCATCATCACTTGCAACATTAATGTGATCATCCTTATTACAACTATAACTACATCAATGGCCATCATGATAATGACTATTGCACCCTTCCTAACATATTACAACAATTGGAATAGAAGGGTTTCATTGCCTTTGGATCTCGTTCTCATGAGAATTCTATGTCTCCAATACCACGCAATCATGTTGTTACTTTATTTCACTCATCTCCTTTGCTTACTTCTAAGGTCATTATTTATCCACTACCACATGTGACTATTCATCCATGCTCTCCATCTCATTCATCCATTGTTGCACCATCTCATCTACCACACAATGCTGCTACTACACATTGGCTTCCTAATTCATCAACATCTACACTTCCCACCATTGCATCTCCCATCATTAGCACCATCTCATCGGGTATTGATTTTTTTTCATACACTCATGATGCTTCCACCACTCCACGTCAGCTTGGTCTTTGGTAGGTAATTTTTCTCACCTCATCACCTGGTGACGCACTCATGTTCTCATGGTTCTTACATGACTGTTTAGATACCTATTATAATAATAACCTCGCCACATCTTTGTGCTACACATTATATCGATATATCTATCTAGAGTACACTATCTTACCATTTCCCGACAACACACTCATACAGTTTATTTATGACTATTGAGGGGTCTTGTATAAATGAACTACATCGCATCAAACATAGGTTGGGGAAATCATTCTTCTCCCCCCTATTTTTATCTCACACACACTAGGGGAATCACTCTTCTCCCCCCAATCCTTATCTTACACACAATATCATACATCATTTAAGCGCATATCATCATAGTATATCTTATCCTCACATGATTCATTCATTTTATCTATTATATTATACATCCCATATATCTATTACTATCACATACCATGTATCTTTACTTATATATGCAATAAATTTTTAATGCATTATTTATTATCATCGTCTATGTCACATAATAATTTACACAATTTGCATCAAACATCACACATCACATATAACAACAATAAACATCACATCATACATCAATATGCGAGTACCAATCATCACATCGCACATCAATAAACATCAAGTACAACACAAGTATGCCAATAGTCCATATATATATATATATATATATATAAGTCAAAATCATAGTTACAAAACTGTCAATGTTGGAGGTCAAGCCCCCATACATCCATACATCAATACAAATCATACATCATCATCATTATCGCTATATACCACTATGTGAGCTCTAGAACTAGATGATTCGCCACTCAATCTATGTTTTTGGTCATGGCCCCTATATATCTCGACTTGCCTAGGTAATATGGCCAACTCAGATGTCTATTCATAGAATTGCCTCTGTAAATCAACATACTATATAAACATGTCATATGCTATGGATCCTCCTCCTGCTGCATCTATGGCTCTCTGAGTCTCTTTCTGCGCCTCGTCGTGCTCACTCAATAATATGTTACATGTAACCGCTACTATCACCACTAGCTTGAATAAGTGTGCATGCTCACCCGTAATGGCTTCCACTCGCTCCAACATACCACCTCCTACGATAACATCGGTGGGAATATTCCGCGTCAATGTGTGGATGGATGTGTCCACAATCACTGACCAATATGCATCACCTGCATCCATAGATCAATGCATTAGAAAACAATGAAAATAAATCAAATAAGTAACAAACCATAACTATACTTATGCTCTACTATCATTGGCGTTATGCCATCACCATCGGGGGTAGGTACAATCCCTTTTACTCCTCCAACTGGCAGTGCTCCCTCTATATCCATAATAACTAGAAACAAGATCACCCATCAGTACGTGGCCCACCATGCACTATATGCCTTAGTGTTTTCCGCATCACCCACCTATATCAACTCTATGGCCACATCCATCTCATCTACACCTTGGGGCACTAGTTGTGCTCTTGTGGGTCCCAGTCTCACCCATGGTCTCCTCGGTGCTCTTGTTGGTCATATCCATACATATGTCTCCAGGGAAAAATTATGAGCCATGCCAAGCTGACGTGATACACGTTCTTCCTGAAACAACTCAGTCACCCCTAAAACATGATCCTCTAGCCACATAGTCAACCGAATACATTGTATCTCCATGTCATCCTCTGGCTAACCTCTATAGGCTCGGTATGGCCTCCATATAACGGCCCCTGACCCCATATGATCCAACATCTCTCTGTAGGTATTAGTTTCCATCCTCCTACTCTAAACACCTACCCACCTCACAACAAATATATATAGCCTCACCCACTATGTGTGTGGCCCATGAAGCGGCCTTAGTATCACAATATGTTCATATGCCCATGTAGACACCTAAAATATGTTTACACTTAGCATTACCTCCAATTCAATCAATTGATGACACTTTATCAATTAACTATTCTTTGATCCATTCTCGGATGCCCATTTACGAAACCTTCTTCGTTGTATTCCTCCTCTATTCAACCCATTTGGTTAATAAAACCCCTTTTATTAGCTAAATATATTCCTATTCCCCTCTAGATCACTTCTATTGGCTTTTTAGGCTATATATCAATCACAAATGATTAACCAGACCCCTCCCAACTCTTAATGAGTCTCTAATCACTTGATAATCAAATTTTAACTAGCCTAATCCTAGCTTACCTAGTCTAAAGCATGTTTACTTAGCTCCTAATCCCTAAAATTTCTTTTTGAATATCCTTTAGTCCCACATGCACAAGAACTCCAAACTCTTCCAAACCAAAAACTATAAATACAAGCTTAAGGATTTCCTTTCAAAATGGCCCTTACAACTCTTACATAACACAAAACCAAAATAAGCTTTAGAAAGATTTGAGCTATGATTTGCATTAGCTTTAAGCTAATATAGGCATTTGATCTTAAGCTTACCTCCTCCATTGATCTTGAGCTAAGCACCTCCATTTGCATCCATAAAACCAAGATTTTGAGTAATATAGGAGAGAAACATTGGCCTTGTAGCCATTAATGGTAGAGACGACCATTCTTGAAAGCCATTGAGAACCATAAACAACTAATCTACACCTTTGATTGCTAAGATTTATCTTCTTAGGTTCAATTTATTAATTAGTAATCTAAAGAGTAGAGATTACCTTTATCATGTTATTTTAGATTTAATCTAGTTCATACAATGATAGATATTACTCTTGTTTAGCTCTTATCATGATGGTTTAGTGTAGATTTAGTTAGATCATGGAGGTTATATGTTTTAGTTTCATTTCCATAACATATCTAATTTATTCATGAACACATTTGGCATGCCTGATGGGACACTTAGTACATACTCCATTAATGGAGGCCTTTTTCAAGATTTTTCAGTCCATTTCAACCATTTCATGCTTTCTAGGAGAAATAACTTGTTATTTACATGATTTCATTTTTTAATTAGAGCTAAATCATCCTTGTTCATGCATTTTTTGTGGGTTTAAGCTTGAAATAGGTTTCTTTAATTAAAAAATTTAACCTATTTTCTTGTTTTAAAATTTTCATTTCTGTGATTTTTGTAGGTTTTATAGGGGGTACACGTAGGTGTCCTGGAAGGCGTGCGTATCTCTATTAAAACCTTAGTGCACCTGTTGAGTTAGTCGTGCACCCATCAAATCATACTATATCATTGACATGTCATTTACAAAGGGTCTGTATCCTGTCAAACCATAGGCATCTTGCATCAGACATTATTCTAGGCATGCCTATCACTCTAGACACACATGTGTATACACATTTGGCATACTGGTGTAAAAATCATCTTTTGAACGCACAGCATATCTGTCGAACTATAGGATGCATCTCCGTTGAAACAAGAACATACCCGTGTCTCTGGACATGCGTAGGTGTCTGGACCATCACACTATGTTATGTTGCCATACGTACTCATTTTTCTTGTAGTGTGTATCCGGTTGGGCCATGAGAGTGCATGCATTCTGGACCCTAGCACACTCTGTTTGATCCAAATTTATTCCTACCACACTAGTCCACGTTGTTTGGGGCGCATATCTCCTCGCCCATTGACCCATTTGGGGAACTTGATAAGGTGTCATTGAAGAGATGAAGTGAACTTTGTGAGATGTTCAATGGAGACATAAATAAGTAGAAAATTAGGTATGCTTTAATTCTATTAAATAACTATTTGTTTTTCTCACAGACCTCTAAGATCATGTTCACAAATTTTTTTTCAGAGGTTATTCTAAAGAATAAAAGGTATTTGTCGGAAATTAGTTGTTGTAGGGTGTTCTTTATTTTGTAGGGTTTAAAAGTAGTTTCCTGAAGTTTCTTTTCCAGTGTTGTTTTTTTCATAGCTTAGAACGAGTTTGTATTTTATTTGTGAAGTGTGTATGCTCTTCCCTCTTGCACCTTCTAGGTGATCTTGGGAGATCAAAAACACTTTCCAAAAACCTACTTGTCACTTTCATAAACACTTCAAAACAATTCCTATTTGATCTTTCAAAGTTGGTTAAAATGAACTTACTTTTTACTTCTAAACACACTTAAAAGTATTTTCCATATAAGTTTGTTTTAATTGAGTTTTTCATCATTGCGTATGCTCTTCCTTCGCACCTTTTTGGTGATTTTAGGAATCAAAAGCAACGCTTAAATTCTCTTTCTTGATATTATGATATTTTGGAAAATTACTAACTCTTTGCATGTAGGTCCTAACATTTGTTTGTCAAAGAAAGATGCCAAGAGTTGCAAAAACAAAACCCTTCTAACTAACACTGTTTTTCATACAAGTTATCAAATGGTGTGCTACTTAAAACCACATTAAGCTAAGCAAGATAAAAACACACCACTTCTCATCACACTGTATTTCAGGTTTCGGAAAAGGGTACATCCCTATCCACTCAACTAGAACATAACCCCTTTGGCATAACGCCTTAAGCTACAACAATGGGGGTGGTTCTAAGAACCCTAAAGTAATCCACCACTGAGTAACCTCATGGATGAAACAGGAAGCACTCCACTTACCCACTTGACTAGATTTTACATTACAAATTAGATTCAAAGTTGTATGTATTGTGACCCCAGTGATGATACAACTGAACGCACTAGTTTCTCATTATATCAAAAGGGGGTAAAGTAAAGTTGAGATACTCCCAAACTAGTCAGTGTGACTCTTTGGGTAAATCGATCTCGCATTTAGACAAATTGTTGACACCTAGTTGAGTGATCTTTTTAGGAAATCCATTTTCTCTTGGAGCCCACTTTACTAGTCCATTATCGCATCTTGGCCATCACAAAGTGATAACTTGTTTGGATTCAAAGCCTTGTTTTTCAAACACGGTAACGAATCCACTTAAGTTTGATCTAAGTGTCATTCATCACAAAATTAAATGGCGTATCACTTTGGTTTTTTTCTTTCTTGCCTTAGGACGAGGTGAAACTTTGCCTAAGTGACGCTTAGTTTATTTTCACCTTTTTGATCTATACCTTTGCATTCTTGTTGCCCATTTGGGACAAGAGAAGGCATCTTTCGGGAGTGTTTTCGTAGATAGTGTTCACCACATTTTTTTCCATTTATGCTCATCCATGTTTGCCGGCTGAGTTGTTAAACATCTAAAGTGCATGGATATATCCTTATATATTTGATGGCCACTTGATCTTGATTTCAAGATCATCATCATAGTTCAGATTGATTCATCATTTGATCTCCCTTTGATGTGTTACCTTGTTTTCATTGTCTCGACACAATTAAGATATTTACATCATGTTTCTCGTAAATGCGATCTAAGTGTCCTCATTGTGTCGTTACATTTCCCACATTTTAGCACATCCTTAGTATACTTTGATTTAGTTTTACTTCAAACATTGTCCAAAATATTCAAGAGTTTCACTTACTTTGTTTTTGTCATTTCAATACCACTTTGGCACTAATATCTCACTTCTTTGTGAAGATTGATTAATGTGTCCAATTGGTGTGGTTATATGAGTTACATTTATAATCCTTGCCTCTTGACATCTAGGCCTTGTTGGTTGCTAAACTCGTTGTGGTATCCTTTGATTAGGAGTCATGTCTACCCTTTGATAATATTTACACATTGTTCATTTCAGGCTTGACGTAAGTATTGACATAGTGGATCATATTTACATCGAACTATCATTTTACACACCCCATTTTACATAGGGAGTATTTCCTTATTGATTGGTTTTATTGTTTCAGACTTGCATGATTGTTCCTTGTGTGCTCATTCATCTAGAAATTATTTTTTCTAGGACAATCCTTTTTAGGTCTCATTGAAATTGTTTCATCATGATGTCTATTTTCCTTAGAAATTCTTTGGAAAATCAAGCACAGCATCTCCATACTTATGAAATGTCTAGTTGGTTGCCATTATGCTACCTGAATCGACATGGAACCTTCTTCACTTTGAACGAATTTGATCACACTATATAGGTCTAGGCATTTTTACCTAAACGACGCTAACAATGACTGACCATCGCATAAGGTTCCTCACACTTACAAAAATACAAAACCTAGGTTTAGGAATTCAAATCAAAATATTCCCATTATGACTAAACCTCGTTTGGTTATTCATGCTAGATGGCCCATGTTCTGGGAAGCCTCATTTCCCACCTTCAGCTCATAGTCGGTGGTATGTTTTGGATGCCTTCTGATCCAAATTGTTATTCAAGTTCCCCCCACTCTTCTTCCGACTCAGATCTAAATTAATTATTTGGATTCCCACTCTTCTTTTGAATATTTGGATTCCCAACTATTATTTGGATACCCATAGATCAAATCCTAAATCATGGTCCTCCACTTTCTTCACAAGGACCTTCAATCCAAATCACCTCAACGATGTCTTCCTCTTTTGAAGAATCGTTTGACTCCAAGTTTTGTCGATGAAACATCTTATTTATTTCTTGATTCACAATCCTCCCTTTCTTCACAGGACCTTCTTTATCACTCACCTCGATGACCCCTTCCTCTGTCAAATATTTCTAGGACTTGGATTCCATCTATTCAAACATCCAATTTGACTCCTACATCACAACTTAATGGATGACTATATGATCCTACTTTCCAACCTAAATTACATCGTCTTCTAGAAAAATGACCTAGGTCCAAATCCAAATCATCCATTCATGATATGCCTACCTCTAGACCTACTTCCTCTCTTGATTCATATTATTCTACTAATCAAGATCCAATTTCTCTTTGGCCTCTAATCATTTCAATCATACCTTATCGTATATCCTCTGTCAATATTCTAAAGATCAATGTCTGCGACCACATCGAACCATTAGAAAGAAGTCCATGTGCTAAGATATATTTTTGAAGCACTATCAAAACTCTTCATGGGGAGTGATAAGGTCAAGCCTTCCCCTCATCTACATCATCGAACATATTCATCTTATTCTAATGTAATCAATCTTACCCTCTTTTCGAACCCATTTCTTCTAGTCAACCTCCCATATTCGAAGAAAAACAACCTCTACTAATTGATTTCTCTCATGATGACGGAACAATCAGACTACATGAAGATATCCCTCTACAAGGATTCTTTCTAGAACTTGATACACTTGTATATTGGGAGGAAGAAATTGATTCCTTTTGTTCAGAACATAGAGGAAGAGCCTAAATTCATGGAGCTTGATTCTTCTTCTGTTATTCCATCTTCACCTTGCTTTGAGAATGATGAGATGTCAGGGTCTAACATTGATCCATGGCCTATCTTCTCGTTACCCAATCATTCCTTATCTATCAACATTCTTTAATAAAAATCTCTGCCTTGGGCCACCCTAGTAACCCATCATCTTCTTCTATCTTGGAGCCACCCCGGGTAGTCCTCCATTTTCTACTTGTGGGTCACCTCTCTGGTATCCCATTACCTTCTATTCTTGGGCCACGTCCTAGTAGTCCTTCATCCTCTTTTATCTATGGGACACCTCCGAGTAGTCCCTCCTTGTCTATACTTGGGTCACCCCCTAGTATTCCCTCATTATCTTCTTCCATTCTGGGGCCACGTCCTAGTATCCCTCCATTATCTTTCATATATGAGTCACCTTGGGTTGTCTCATTACCTTCTATTCTTGGGTTGTGTCCTAGTAGCTCTTCATCCTCTTCTATCTATGGGAAACCTCCGGGTATCCCATTATATTCTATTCTTGCCATGCCATGTCCTTGTCCATCTTAGCCATATTCTAAACCCTTTCTTCCATCTTAGCTCCACCCATAGGGCCATATAACTTGTATCCCTTCGTCATCTTCTATTAGTGGATCACCTGTTGGTAGGTAGCCCATCCTCTTCAATTCTTGGACCATATCCTTTTCATATTCTCTTCATCCATCATATCATTAAGTAAACTTCCACGTTCTTCTCCCACTTCTTGGAAGATCATACAAGTCATGCGTTAGCTTATAAGAAATCCCAAACATGTTTCTTAATCAAGATTTGAGATCAAAAATTCCAAAGAGATCCAAAGCTCCCAACAATTCTAATGATCTTAAGGTTAAAAATCAAGCATGATTCAATAATGAACACCAACACAACCATCAAGTATGGTGCAAAGTGCATAAACCTATGGATAGGGAACTCAAGCTCCCACATACGAAATCCATGTTTCAAGATAAATCATAGTCATTTTTTGAGTATGATTTCACAACGATCATTGAGATCAGAGATAACATTGACTCTTGATAAAAAACATGCACCTAGTCTCCCTTATTAAAGAATTCACAAACATTATTGTTGGATCTTATCATGTAGAGTGAATTTGTTGCTTCTCAACTTTCCCCAAAATTATCAAAAAATCTAAAAACCAAAAAAACAATTCAAAAATATAAAAAAAATGAGAAAACATAAAAAAATCAAAGGTACAAAGATCAAACATTACAATTAGGTATTGCATACACATGGATGTTCTTTCTTCCATTCCTTGCCTATTCTTCTGTAATTCTTCCTACCATTTTCATCCCTTTGGTAATTTTTTGGTTAGCCTATTCACACGAATTTTGTGACATTTATCTATATGGTATCTGTTTGACCCTGGTCTTTCATCACCTTGGTAAATTAAAGAACGAATGACCTCTTAGAGATCCTATCACAATCAACATCTAATCAACTTGTTGCAAAGAAATTTTGGACATACTTGTTGACACTAGCAATGTTGTCATCACAATCACTTCCATCTCTTTTCATCAAGCTATATTTGATTCTTAACACCTTGTCAAAAAATCCAAAGAGATGAAATGAGTTTTCAGAAAACAAAAGAAAAAAAATAATTAAAAGTCAAAAGGTAAAAGTTAAAAGAAAAATCAAATTGATATATTACTCTCTCTTGGGGTATTTCCAATAATCTCTATCAGGGCTATAGATGCCTAGCTGGTAGTAGATCAATGTTGCAATTAGAATCAAATAAATCTTCATTGGGGATATGGACGTTTGGCTGGCAAAAGAGAAATGTATGACTATCATTCCACCATGCATTCACAAAATCGCCTTTCAAAATCAATCATTCCTACACATTGTCTAGTTTGTCCTTATTTTATGCCTATTAAATCTTCCCTTCAAGAAGTAATAAAGTCCACGTGCACACACTAGGTATCTATGAGTGAGCAAGATTAGTATGTTACCAAGTGTCTTTTTTTGGACCTTGTTCAAACTCTTGCTTTAGTCCATATCTCGTCTCATGATCCATGCCCTTGGCTAATCACTTTTTCATTACGAGGCTTCTAAGATATACTCATATCATTCACATCATTCTTTTTCTTCATTCAGGACATCCATGTGTATAATATTGCCTTTTTGGACATGTTTGCGGATACCTTTGTCCCCTTTCACAAAAAAAAATCTCTCTACTTCATTTCTAGCATGTGTTTCTTGTCCAATTTACATTGGGGGCATCCTTGATCCTTTCCAGTACTTCATTGGTTTACTTTCATCATCATGTTGAACTTATTCATATTGGCCTTGATCCCTCATTCATCATTAGCACATGAAGATTTTTCCTTTGAATACTCCCACCTATTTCTGGGGCATTTACGCATCTTCACTTTCTTGTGCATACTTATGGAATTTTTCCCTTGTACATCCCATCTATCATTAGGGGCATTCATGTTTTTTTTCTTCCTATACATAGTTTCATAAAACCTTCAAAATCAAAAAAACATTCAAATATGTTTAGAAAAATCAAAACATTCAAATATGTTTCAAGAAAAATAATAAATAATATAAATCATTCTAAAAATTTTCACTCTTTGGTTCTCACTTGTTCATGTGCGTGACTCACGGATCATCTTGATCTACCTCCATCAAAAAAATATAAGTTGCTTACTTCGTCTATACTATGATGCACAATGAGTTTCTTGGTGCTATTTTGTAGTGCACATTGCTTTTTCATTAGACCCAAGTGCCTTTTATTATTCCCCTTGCATGTATCCTTACTTGGGGCGTCATCATTAACCCTTGTCATTAATTCAAATAGGTTGGTACTGAAGCTTGATAACAAAAATATTACATTATGTTTCTGTATTAGGTTAGCTTGTTTACTTTCTCGTATTGCATTACATTATGTATGTTGCATGGAGTTAGGCATATTTTACTTTCTCGTATTGCATTGTATTTTGTATGTTGCATGGAGTTGGTGTTTTTAGCAATGGACATTTGTTCATATATGGATTTTCATGTCATACAACACTTTTTTTCATTCTTTTTCATAAGGACCTTTGATGAAGATCATTACCAATATGATGAAAAATAAATTTTTTTAAAAGGCACTGGATGGATCTTAGCTCATTCCCCCTTCGTCATACTCATATTTCTTCTATATCCCCTTTCTTTTCTTCTTCTTCACACTATTCTTTCTTATTTTCTCTTTCCTTCATATTTTTGATAGTTGATGGACCTCTTTCATCACCCTATCGACAATTGAGGGGGCATCCTTCATTCTACTCATTTTTTTTCTACCTCTTCAAAATTTTACTTGTTTATGCTTATCTACTTTCTTTGAAGTGTCGTCACTTACGCCACCCTAAAGAGGGGGAAATGTAGACACCTTGTTAGAGTAGGTATTTACCTTAGCTCATGTCACCTAGGTACTTTATTTACCTTTATTGTATTTATCCTCACCCACTTATGTGTGTGGATATTTCTTTTATCTTATTTAGATACTAGGAGATATTATCTAGTTGTTAGGTATAGTTCTTTCCTTGATCTATGATATTGACGAGTGTTTTCCTTGATCTATGGTATTGACTAGATCCTTGATGTCTAGTTCTCTCCTAAATCTATGGTCTTGACTAGTTATTTGATGACTAGTTATTTCATTGATTTATGGCTTGATCTATGACCTTGACTGGTTCTTAGATTGTTATTGCTTGCCTATTTAAGCAAGGACCATTCTCAATGTATTATATTGAGTTCCATAATAATATATGATATTGCTTCTCATTTATTTGCAAAGGTTTATGTAAAGTTATTCTGGTGAATTTCTTTCATCTTATATATTGTGGTGTTTTATTAGCATCTGTGTTCTTAGCTTGGTACGATCTCGTTATTGTTCCTTTCATGGTATCAGAGCTGGAGATTGTTGTTGACATCTGTCTGTAAGTTTTTTTTGTAAATAAATTATTTGTGTATTCATATATTTGGGATTTGGTCGTATTTTGTTGTTGCATGTATTTTTATGCAAAATAGAGGCTTCCATTGGATCCGGAAGGCGTGAAAACCCTAAGATTGACTGTAAACTTGGCCAATTCTGGAGGCAGTCATTTTTTGTGGTTTTTTTATTTTTACAGAGAAGCACACAGGTGTGCCTTGGGATTCGAGCCAAGGGAAAAGAAAAACGTGATTTTATTTATTCAGGTTTGTTGGATTTCTTGAGATATGTACTGGGTTTTTTGGCAAGGGTCCACGGATGCTATGAACATTTTTTTTACTATTTCGAGAAAATCTGTAGGTTGCTATTTGTGGCAATAAATGTCACTATCTACATAATCCAGAAATAGTAATTTTTACCAGAAGCGGTAGTTGGATGTGACTTTCTCGAAAACACGCGACACACCCCAAAACAGTAAGTTGTGCAAATACCCATTAAAATCCTTAGCCCTTGGTCATATGGTATGGTCATATGAGGGCTTAAAGCTTGTGATTATTACTAGTAGGTGTTTAACTTCAGCCCCTTTAATTTTATTTGTGTGGTGAAGGCAACAACATTTTATTTTGTTTCAGTGGCAACTAAATAAATAACATAGCAAAATATTAAAAAGCTTGTATCTTTTGATCGATAACTCGATTTTGAGTGTTGTTTTTTACAAAAGTTCCTGTTTTTTCGTGCTCTTACCATTGGAGTTATTTATTTTGTGACTTGCACTATAATTATAAAGTGCCAAATATGGAGAAGTGTTGTAATCAATTGTGGATGCAATTTTGGCTGAGCCCAACGTCCTAAATTTTTGGGAGTTACAGTTTGTACCTATCATGGATTCTGAGAATGATATGATTTTCTCTTAAGTATGTGGACTTCAAGAGGATATTTTAAAATTTGTAGAAGAAAATAGATCGCTCAAGAAGCAAAATTCTCTTCTACAATCACTCATTCATGATAAGGATACAATAATACACTTCCTGTAGAAAAAACTTGCTAGCCTACAGCATCGCCATCGTATTGTGGACAGCCACATCCATGCTTCTAAACCACTTATAGCTATTGCTCTTGAACCCACTGATATTGATATGTCAGTCTTTGAGTCTGTTCCTGCTCTTGATGCTCATACACCTATGAAGCTTGTTACTTGTTATCCTGTAAAATTGACGAGGGAAATTTTATAGATAACTATACCAAATTTTGTCCTAGTCCCTCATCAGGGACCCCTCTACGTTCGGAATGTTACAAAATCCCTTTCCAAGAAATCTAGTTCTCCGAACTTAGCCATTTTGGTCCCTTTTTGGCTGGGCACACTTTTTATCTGTGTTACACAGAATAAATTTGTGCCCCCTTCATTTCCTTTGGCTCACAAATCGACGTGTCGCCACATCAATTGTTGCGCATTCCCATGATGCACCTTTCTTGCGTGTGCCAAGGCACATGCACCTTCATGTTAACAACTAAATTGTTGCGCCGTGTTTTGGTGCGCCAAAAGGGCACAAGGAATGAAGTGTTGACAGTCGTAAATTTGCGCCAAAGGTGCAAGTATTCCCGTGTTGACACGTGTTTATCCATGCCAAAGGGCACACCATTTTACGTGTCAACACATGTCTTGGTGCGCCTCTTGAAAAAGTGGTTGGCACATTTATTACACCTTTGCCTATATAGGTGCACCCGCCCTGTCACTTTCACCATTTAAAAACATGTGATAACTTTATTCCTCTGCACCTATCAGCACGCCCGTCCTCCTCGTATCGCATTCGTGGACCTCATTTCATCTCTCACATTATATATATTTCAGGTAGGTGGTTCTCACTCCTCTTATGTTTTGTTTTGATTGTTTGTATGGTAGGAAACAATGGATCTATGAATCATCAAACCCCTACCCTGTTGTTCTTGCGATCATTCTGCCCAAGCTATTTTCCTCCTCTTTCCAGATCTACTGGCCAAGAGGACTCTACTTGGAAAACAAATCCAAACCTCTTTGCTATACCCCCTTCACGGCTTGAATCGATGTGGAGTTAAGCCCAAAAAGATCATAAATCTGTCAGAAAGAAGGAAAGCTTGAAAAATTGTTTCCAAGCTACATTTTTCCCTTAGCGCACTCGCCACCCTTGTAATAGGAAACACAATCGCACCTATATCACACCAAAATTGACTGCAAACACATGAGCTCCCTGCGCCATGTGTAAACCAAGTAAATCCTAAACTTGGCGCAGGCGCATCCTCGCTCACCACAACAATATGTCATGCAAGCTTTCCCTGCGCCACGCCAAAGTCCCCTTCTGCGCACCTAAAGTTGGCGCTACACGTAATAAACCTGTGCCCTTTGGCGCACCAAACTTCCATGTTACAGGTCAAATCCTTGCACCACAGATGCACCCTACACCCATGCAACACCAACATTCCTTGTGCCAAGTATAAAACTGCATAACGATGCAGGCACATCCCCGCTTACAATAACATGATGTCATATGCACAATCCTTGTGCCCTGCGCCCTTTGGCACTGATTTATTCCCTGTAACACTCTAATCCAGTGCACCATTCTAATAGCTCTGCAGCCTACAGTATTCCTGCGCCCTGAGGCCTTAAAATTGCTAACTCCTCATTCTGTTCTGTAGTGCTTTAACGGAAGAACTGACAGCTAATATGGCTCTTTGGCGTTGGACTTCTCTTCTTCTTCTTGTAGATCAGCAACTGAACTCAGATCCATATATGTCTACATCAAGCAAGAAGCCAACCAAGTCAAAGGGTAAGGCTAAGCTTACAGAAGAAGAAATGAAGTATAAATACCATAGGGTCAGGATGCCCGAGTCCCAGGTAGAATGTGACCTGGACATAAGAGACTCCGAACTCGGTCACATCGACATGGAGGATTTCTGGACCAAAACCAGGAGAGTCACAGGAAGTCCTTGGATGGACAAGCTGGTGGGCAGTGGACTGCATTTTGCTGGGGGGATCCCCGTCAGTGTAGTAAACAATGAATTTATGATGGTTGTGGCCCATTGTTACAACAAAGACACAAGATGTGTCGAAAATGAAAAGGGCGAGATCATAATCAACCTCACCACCTGACACTTCAAAATCATGCTAGGCATCCCTCACCACTGACACTTTGTGGCTGTAAGCCAAGAGGACTACACCAAGGCATGGGAGGACAATGAAGACAAGTGCATGTAGCTGATGAACGAAGTGTACTTGAAAAACAAGAAGGTAATAACCAGATGGCCACAAGTCATTCACCGCAGTGACTTCTCCGAGGAATTGAGCGACACCATCACATTCCTTAGTAGAGTTTTTGGGATTTCTGACACCCATTACTTTCACAAATGGATGCTCAGGTACCTTGAAACTATGAACAAGAATGTGCCAGATCAACACTTTGAGTGGGCGGAGATCATAAGCAACACCATATCCGAGCAGCTCCAACAACTCACCACAACGGGGAGATTCTACATGAACTCCTACATATTCTATGTTGCAGCCTCGGAGAGGGATTATCTGGCACTGAGCCGATGCAGGGTTTGGCCCCAGGTAAAAATATATGAATACTACCCAGAGCTGAAACTGGAGAACAGCATCCCACAGTTCACTAAGATCAACGATGCTTTCTTCTATGGCATCGTCTACCTTTTGAGGCCAAACATGACTCACGGTCGAACGACCAAGAGCATTGTCATAGCAACAGAGAAGTGGGGGGCCTTATGTACACAATTTCCCACCTTCACCTATCTTAGGGCAGCTAACTTCCTGGGTGAACCCACCAAATTGCCAAGATATGTCGGCCCCAAGCTGATCCTGTTGGAGCTATCTAGACAGCTCGTGACATACCATGAGAAGTGCCTAAAGAGAAAGAAGGGTGGAACTCCTCTCCCCCTTACAGTGGGCAGATACACATGCATCTCTCATCACAAAGCCCGGGAAATGGTTTCCAAGCTAGAACTGCTCAATCTAAAGCACAACTTCTCGGCGAGGCCCACTTTTGATCCAAGGAATTGCCTTCCCAAAGAAAAACTTGATCCAATCCATATTCCACAGATCGAGGACATCTATATCGACCTGTACCATGAGGTTGAACTTAGAAGGAAAGACCACTCCCGCTTGGCCTTAGAGAAATTATTCAATACGGCGTGGCCATCATTCCAAAGGGTTATCAAACTGCCGATCAAGAAGTTGATTAGGTATATCTGGATACATATGGGGACAACTGGCCATTTACTGTGATAGATAGAACAAAAGCACCCCAAACCATTGAAGAAAGGGTCAAAGAGACATTGCAGAGGACAGAGCACTGGTGCAGGATGAATGGCCTCATCTACCTCGGAGTAGATTTCACTACGTCTCCATTAGGCAATGCACCTGTCAGGAAAAAACATCTGCCAAAGGTCAAAGGTAAGAATAAAGAGGGAGAATCAAGCTCTGCTCAAGAAGGAGCTCCTGAGATCCCTCCTTCTGCCGCACAATAATAGGTTGTAAGCCTGGTATCCCCAGAGAAAGAAGCGGCGGAAGGTGTTTCGACGGGCACATCCATTCAGGGTGTCACCACTACCGCAACCGCTGAGGTCCCTTCTATCCCTTCTCCCTCTCCTCCTCCTCCTCGTGTGACCAAAATGACCATTCCTTTGGTCGTGTCCTCTCCCCCATCTTCTACTGTTCCCCCTTCCTCATCATCCATCTTCTCTTCTCTTGCGGAGCTGTCCCCCACCATTTCTTCTCTCATTTCTCAGTTCCCTTCCTTTCCCACATCTTCCTCCCCTGCAGTGTCCCTTCCCCCTGTGAGCACTGTCTCAGCCTCCCTCTCGATGCCACCACCAAGTGTCTCTACCCATTTCCCCTCATCCACTGCCGCTGCTCCCTCTTCTACCTCTGGTCCCGTTCCCTTAAGTCCAGTGTGGATCTCCTAACATCTGAGCCAGCAAAAGAGGAAAGTCCCTATCACACTAATGGACTTCTCTGTCATCTCGGCAAAGGGGGCTAAGAAGCAAAATCCTATAACTCGCTTCTCTCAGAGTGCATCAGGGGAAAGAGTGATGGAGATCGGATATCCCGATCCTTCAAAGGGTAAAAAAGATCTGTCTCTGGTAGATTATACAGTGACCCAAGTCACAATGGGAACGTCTTCAGAAAGTCTTCGAGGAGAGGCCCTATTTGCAGTGGATGCCCTTTGTAAGACACTTCAAGAAGCAAAGGAGGAGAAAAGGTTGCTAAAGGAACAAAACAAAAATCTTCTCCATGCCCTGCAAAAAATGGGTAATGCACCTCCTACAACTGCCACGGAAACTCCTGAGGTCCTAAGTCAGGACAAGATAAACAAATACACCAAAATTGGCAAACAAGGTATGGCAGTTTCCACCTGGAGAGATCAAATCCTCAAAGACAGTGAGGAGGTAATAGCCAAGTTCACCGAGTTGTATCAGAACATCAATCAGGCAAACAAAGATCTCCAGGTGATTACAGGACCTATCTCCGAGGAGTTGGACCATGCAAGGCTGCAACACGAAACATTCCAAAAAATGCTCGACTACTCAGTCAACGATCTAGTAAAATTTGGCCTCTTCAGTCACCCCAGGGTACCCAGAAAGATCCTTGCTGCATTGGATTACCAGGTCGACCAGATGGAGTTCGTCCTGGAAAAGATTGATAAAGTCAAGGAGGAAGCCCTGGATGCAATGCATCAAATGGAGCAAATTGTTCTGAGGATGTCTCCAGGCTTGCTTACTCCTTCTTTTGCCTTGAGGAAGGCAGACAAAACTATCTAGATCTTTAAAGAGGTCCTCTTGCAAGGGTTAGGGCCAGAAGCCACTTTCGACACCGAATGCATCAACAACCTTCTGGCTTGCCATGATTTTGTGGGGTTCCTGATGGAGGCAGGAAATGAATATTTCAAACTCCCTGAAAAACTTAGAGATGAGCGAGAGACCTGTGAGGTCATCGGTGATCATACGAAGGGTCCTGCTCAGGATCAACTTCATCCCATGATCAGTAAATTCATGGAATATCAGACTCAGTTCCACATCACCTCTCCCAAACAACAACAAAAGCAAGATACCCCCTTCCAGCTGCGAGACAACGATGAATAGCTCTCTTCCACTTGGCTTCTCTTTTTGTAAATATCTAATAGTATGTTGGTACAAATGATGACCTCATCCATGTTGCACCATGGGATGTTGTCATCCACCAAGTTGTCCAAAGTCAACATTGACTTTTAGATATTTTGTAATTAGTTGTTGGCTCCCTTTTGCCTTCTTTCTTCTCCTTCTTCTATATGTACTTGGATACTTGTTGTATTCAAGGGATGGATACTTTTCAGATGAAAAATAGAAGTAAGAAGGAAAGACTTTGAGCTTTTTGTAGCAGAAGAAAATAGTAATACAAATATTAAGACTTTGTGCTGAATATGTGTGTTATGAGCATTTAATCTTTCTTATGTATGATTTATGTGTTTATTTTGTTGAATCTATCTCTACTTTTTTGTCATTTATTCATCAGTATTGCTTTATTCGTCTATGCAAGTAGGTTCGGCTCTGTTTACTACCAGCCCAAAACATAGACCCTCTGACCTTTCTGCTTTGGAATTCATTTCTTTTCTCCCTTCAGATCTTTCCCATCTCCCCACCTCATTTCTTTCCCTTCTTTTACAGTTAGAAGTACCTCTACTGGAATGAGATCCCAACCCCCAAAGGTAGAATATTGTGAGACTTGCACAGATTCTTGCTGGTAGAATAGCAATAAACCAGTTTCACTTTGCTGACTCAAAGAGGGGCTATGCCCTGCACACTGTTGGCTCGTCTATCCATAGATTTGTCCACCCGACAGATTTTTGAACCAACATTACTGCATGCTCTTCCACATATGTGTCTATTACAATACCACATGTTGTGTATCCTACTTCTGCTCAGCTGCATGGATTTTTTAAGAAGCATACCACTGCATTCAATTCTCACATGCTCCGTTTTATGGGTCTCACTAGCGGAGTCATTGGCAGACATTCACAGGGTATTATTTCCTCGATTCCACATGTTAAGTGGAATTCTCGTCATGAAATTAGTTTTCGAGTAGATTCTTCATTTGGATCACACATTGACAGAGCTCATTTTTTTGTTCGCTCAACTCTTTCTAAGGATCATAAGCAACACATGAGTTCTGCACCTTCACTCAAGCTTGAGAAACCTGAGATTTCAGCTGTCAGACATGATCAACCTGACACACATTCTGATGTTCTTTTGCATGCACCCATTGTGCATTTTGCACTAATTCATATGCAGGCATTTTCTTCATCCATCCGTGTTGATTTGGGGTGGATATCTGATCACTCATGGTGGAGATATAGGCATTCGTTGAGAGGACTCTACATGCATGGCTTCTCCACCATTCGGCCTCTTGCTCCACTTTTTATACCTTCTGCATTGTAATGCTCCTTGTTTTTTAGCATTTTTCTTTAGCAGGTGTAGAGTATCTCTCTTGTTTGTTGAGAGATTTTGTATCTGTGTTTTTAACACTTTTGACATGTTGACAGTATCTCTTGTGGGGGATCTATTCTAGTGAAATCCAGTGTCATTTTGTCAGTGTTCAAGTAGTTGATTTTGGGCAACTCATACATATTTTTAGCTTCACTCCACCCATTCAGCAGTATGGGAGGGTGTGGTGTTGATCTTGCTTCTTCGGGTTTTGTGTCCTTGCCTTGTTACCTTGGCTTTTCTTAGATCGTGACACTCTGGATTTTGTGTCCTTGCCTTGTTGCTTTCGTTATTGTTATTGGATCATGGCACACCTATCTATAGCACTTAATTGAATTATGTTTGGTGTTTTTTTACACTTTCGACATCACTTTGTTGACAGTCTTCTTGTATAGAGCTATTCTGGTGGAGCCCAGTGTCAGTTTTTTTTTAGTTTTGTGATCGAGTAGTGGATTCAAACCACAGTGCACACCAAACTTCTTCAACATTGTATGAGTTTTTTGAGCCAGGCTTCTTGGGATGCCTTGCAGTGGGTTTTCACTCTCTTTACTTTGTTATTACTGGTTTTGGGTACCTTGCGGTGTCCCTTTTTCCCAGTTATTGTACATGAGTACCTCATCAGGCCTAGTTTTTGGGACTCATATTGTGGACATGCCACTTTTATTTTGGCCCCTAGCTTCACTTGAGAGGGGTGTTAGAATAGGTATTTACCTTAGCTCATGTTCACCTAGGTACTTTATTTACCTTTATTGTATTTATCCTCACCAACTTATGTGTGTGGATATTTCTTTTATCTTATTTAGATATTAGGAGATATTATCTAGTTGTTAGGTATAGTTCTTTCCTTGATCTATGGTATTGACTAGATCCTTGATGTCTAGTTCTCTCCTAAATCTATGGTCTTGACTAGTTATTTGATGACTAGTTATTTCCTTGATTTATGGCTTGATCTACGACCTTGATTGGTTCTTAGATTGTTATTGTTTGCCTATTTAAGCAAGGACCATTCTCAATGTATTATATTGAGTTCCATAATAATATATGATATTGCTTCTCATTTATTTGCAAAGGTTTATGTAAAGTTATTCTGGTGAATTGCTTTCATCTTATAGATTGTGGTGTTTGATTAGCATCTGTGTTCTTGGCTTGGTATGATCTAGTTATTGTTCCTTTCACACCTAGAATATGCTTACACTTAGCATTTCCTCTAATTCAACCGATTGACGACACTTTTTCAATTAGCTACTCTTTGATCCATTCTCAAATGCCCATTTATGAAACCTTCTTCATTGTATTCCTCCTATATTCATCCCATTTGGTTAATAAAACCCTTTTTATTCCCCTCTAAATAACTTCTATTAGCTTTATAGGCTATCTATTAGTCACAAATGATTAACCAGACCCCTCCCAACTCTCAATGAGTCTTTAATCACTTGATAATTGAGTTTAACTAGCCTAATCCTAGCTTACCTAGTCTAAAGCATGTTTACTTAGCTCCTAATCCTAAAGTGATTTTTAGACTTTAGTCCCACATGCACAAGAATTCCAAATCTTCCCAAACCAAAAACTATAAATACAAGGCTAAGCCTACCCATTCAAACTTACACCTTCACACTTAGGATATCTTATTAACACTAAGAGTGCCTAGCTTTGGGATTCCATTTGTATTAGCTTTAAGCTAATCATACATTTGATCTTAAGCTTACCGCCTCCATTGATCTTGAGCTAATAGCCTCCATCTTCGTCCATAATCCAAGTTTAAGTAATATGGAGAGAACCATTGGCCTTGAAGCCATTAATGGTGAGACTCCATTCTTGAAAGCTTGAGAACCATAAACAACTAATCACCCCTTTGATTGCTAAATTGATCTTTTAGGTTCAATTTCTTAATTATTAATCTAAAGAGTAGAGAGTAGCTTTATCATGTTAGTTTATATTTAATATAGTTCATACCATGCTAAATGTTAGTCTTGTTTAGCTCTTATCATGATGGTTTAGTGTAGATTAGGTTCATGCTTTGAGGTTATATGTTTTAGCTTCGTTTTCATAGCATATCTAATTTATTCATGAATACAGCGCATATATGTAATAATGTGGTGGCTTCCATTCCACCACCATGCCCCTCCTACATAAACCTATATAGATCCGAGTACAAATGCGCCAATACACATCATGCCCATGCATATCTAGCACCATCTTCCTCTATACGATGGAAAATATCATGCATATTATAGAAGATGCCTACACCACCACCCTCCACTATCACTAAAGAATAAATCACCACCGCAATAAACTTTTGCAATCACGGAACACCTAATGTTAGTATTGAATCCAAACTAATGTGTGTCTTATTTTGTACTCGTGTCCCTATAAAGTACCACCTAGCTGTTTGCATCTGTCTCTAAGTATCCTCTATATCCATCACCTGAACTCTCTCACCAATAACTGGTATTCACAATATGTGATATACATTCTCTAGGGTCACACTCATCTCCCTGGTAGGTAACCAAAATGTACACTTGTCTGCACACCATCGCTCACACAATGTAGTAATCATCGGCATATTTTGGGGCATATCTCCCATCCTCATTATGTGTCAGAGGCCAGCACGGTATAATACATCACACTCATCATTTGATAAACCCAATCCCAATAATGTGCTCAAGTGATGACCACCGTGGAAATCTCTCGAATGAATATCCCTTTGTATAACACAAAATGACACCAAACAAGACATTAGAACCTCATAAACACAAAAAAAACAACTATCTATAGCACCCACATACATCACATTTGTCATTTCTCACACTCTAGACTAAAACAAGCCTCTTGGGTCACCAGGGCCTAGGATTGTGATGCAGGCACCCACGAGCAGGTCACCAATGCTTATGTCTAGGTGCTGGTGTCCTAAAGGTCATTGTACCTTCACCACTCTTTCCTAGGTCAAAAAATCCTAGAAACTTACAAACACAAATTTCATGAAAAATCATGAAAAACAACTCATATCAACGTATTTTTTTAAAATAACCATACTTACCAACTTTGTTGTCATACATGACGCCACGACTACTTCTACCATCTCGAATCAAATCAATTGCATTGCTCTAACTTGCGGTATCTTCACACACTCAAAGCTCCAATTTATACTCAATCAAATTTCAAATGAATTCAATGGTCACTTTTTATACTTACTAAATATATCACTTTTAATAATTGATATATCGATATGGTCACGCGCATTCTCCCAACTAATACACATCACATGATTTTTTCTCATATCTTGAGATTTTTTGCTTCATTTTGTATCTTTTTTGCGTCATTATTTTAATATTTTCACCTAATATCGTATTAAACAAATCCCACAGTGTTATATTCCAATCTTGCACATCTTCATCTCGATATACACACAGTTTCACGACATTTACTATACATTCATCTCATTCACTATTTTATCATCACACATTTACTTTCGGCTCAGTGTTAATTATTGTCATCACTCCCCCTTTCCTTGAAAGGGGTGGCATACAATTTGGATCACCCTATGATCCCCTTCACACCACTACATGACCATTTCACATATCAAAATCATCATTATTGAAAGCAAGCTCACACTATGTGACACTTCACACCACTTTCTATCAATTCCCCCTAATGACCTAATCCAGGGGAAAAAGTCAAAAACTTTCTCCATGAGTAATCTATCATACATATTCAATCACAGTGCAACTTTCCACATTTCGAATCAAAATCAACCAATCGACACAACACAACATTGTTAGGAATTAGTCCTAACACGGATGCATTAGATAGTTTCCAATGTTATTAAATATTAGTGTGTGTGTGTGTGTGTGTGTGTGTGTGTGTGTGTGTGTGTGTGTGTATTTAAAATGTGGAGCATATTATTCAAATAATGTAAGTGAGTTGTTAATACAACTCGTGTAGAGCTTGTGTGAGAGAAAATAGGGTGAGATAGTTTAGGGATGGTTAGTGGTTAGGAGAGAATCTAGGTGGTTAGAAAAACCATCCTAGATTAGTTTCAGGAGTTAGTATCATTTGCTCTATTTATATATAACCTATTTTATTAATTAGGTTTGAATATGAATGATTGATCAATCGAGCCTTCGGCTCTTCTCAAATATGAGGGTTTCCCCACATTTGGTATCAAAGCAGGTTTCAAAAGGGGCTTATCTATTTTTTTCACTCCACCCATGCCTTTATTCTTCACATAGACTTACATAACGGGTGAGCGGATACCACGGACCTCACAGTGAACCCATTATCTATGTTTGTGTTCATCCATCTGTTGTAGATTCAAAACATTCAAGCACTGGATATGTAGAGCGGACCTCTTACAAACCCCATTACTAGTTCGTTCACCCTTCTTGCACTCTCTCAGTGGTGTAGCAGAGAGGACTTCATGTGAACCCGTTTGGTAGGAATCATTCATTTACATCATCTTTCTCCTTCCATCGTGTTCGCTCTATTTGCATTATTTCATCCATTTTGTTCATAGTTTTCATCAAAAATCAAAAAAATAAAAAGAATATATAGATATATATTGGAATATGGTTTTTTCGGTGTTTTTTGGTGGATCATGTTTGGTTGTTGAGTGTTCTTCAAATTTATAAGAAATAAAAAATTTGATAGCAGTTAAAAAAAAAACGGAAAAAGGTGAAACATTAGTTTGCATATCTCTACAAGGAAATAGAAGAACATCAACAAAATTTGGAAGTCACAACTCGTCTTCCCTAGCTTCTTGGTCTCAACTGTGGAAACGTTTGGATCAGTTATGAAGTATTTTGGCTCAGGATGGCTCCGGATCCCTTCTAACTGATATCATATTCATCTCAATCCTGATTTACATTTTTTGGATCGGTGTTGATACAAACTCTTGTGATTTGTGTCAAGTCTCCACTGATGCTCCAAAGCAATTGATTTATATTTGGATGGTCACATAGATCCGGCCCCCAAAACTCAGCAATGTCTCCTCCAAATTCATTTTTCAAAATCTCTGTAGGAGAGCTTGTTTGAACCGATCTGAGAGAGACTGAATTTGTTATGCGGCTTAGATCGAGCAGCGTTGTCCCCAAAGTGGCATCCAAGCGCTCTCCAAATCCCTAATTGAATCATTTATTTTTGTATAGCTCGATAAATCAATATTTTCATCGGAGAGATTAATCTCCTTCCCCTATAACTCGTGGAACTATGGCATAAATCTCTAGAGAGTTCTCTTTTCTCAAAAATGTCAACCCACTCTTCCTTTGGCTCGCAAACCTCTAGATCAACACATTTGACGACTCCTCCATAGAAATGGTGATCCAATAACCTTATTTCATCTGGCGTGGTGATATTTCCTCCAAGGGTGCATTGAAACTCACAAACAGGAAGCCTTACCCTAAAACGACATCTCTATCCAATCGCTACAACTATTATGAGATCAACATGGTAAGAACTATTTCTTTGAAAACCAAAAGTAGTGTTTTTGAAAAGATAAAATAGTATCTCCTCATTTTTATGTTCGAAAGAGGTGAAAGGGAAATTTTTCAATGGGTAAATATTTTTAAAGGGGTGTTTTATCAAAATGGTGCAAAATTATAAAAAATGGAGTATATATTTCCTGAAGCGGAATTTTTTATTTTCGAGAAAATTTATAATAAGGGGGAGCACATCTCTTGTACTTGGATGCATTATCAGTCGAAACTGACATCCAAGGGTTTTTCACGTTGAAGGGGGGGGTGGGGGGGCGGGCGGGGAATACAAAACAAGTGGACATCAATTAACTGCAACAACCTAGAACACAGAGGCAATGACCCATCAAGTCCTACCATCATTACGCAGCTCCAGAGAGTTCCTCACCCCATGTTAGAACTAAGGGGGCAATGTTAGGAATTAGTCCTAACATGGATGCATTAGATAGTTACCCACATTATTAAATATTAGTTAGTGTGTGTATATTTAATATGTGGAGCATATTATTCAAATAATGTAAGTGAGTTGTTAATACAACTCACGTAGAGCTTATGTGAGAGAAAATAGGGTAAGATAATTTAGGGATTGTCAGTGGTTAGGAGAGAATCAAGGTGGTTAGAACAACCATCCTAGATTAGTGTCAGGAGTTAGTAACATGTGCTCTATTTATATGTAACATAAGTTTTTTATTAGGGTTGAATATAAATGATTTATTAATTGAGCCTTCGGCTCTTCTCAAATATGGGGGTTTCCCCACAAGCGTATTTTACTATCTCTCTCAAATGACCTAACTTGGGAGCTACAGTACTTCATATCTTTCCCAGATGACCTAACATGGGAAAATCAATTTACATTTTCTATCGCTTCTGGATGACCTAACATGGAAGCCATCTAACATCATACACATTATGGTGACACCCTTGGAGTGGGGACAATGAAACGTCATTTTCTTTCCTATACTGCTCATATATGGGTTATTCTCGTTGGATCAAAATGAATAAATTCCGGTCTTTTTCCATCTACAGCAACTAGACGTTTAAAGGATGCAGTTAAAGTTGGAGAGTAAAACTAGACCTCTCTCCATGCACTCTTCCTCTTGTGGTAGGACGCCCAAATCCTCAGTTTTTCACACATACAAAATTGGGTTGGGAACTGATCACTCCTTACCCCACCAAATTTCCATCAGTGACAAAATCAAATCTCCAATCACTCAAAATCGAAATCATCAATCTAACTTACTGATCATCACAATGGTTTGTCACCTCTCTTTACGCCACATGGATCGACACGTTGATCCATGGTTTTCCACGCTATATCTTCTTATTTTGCACATACTTCTACAATAAGGTTTCTTTGAACTTCTTTTAGGTCTATTCCTTACTTCCTTTACACTACTTGAATTTCATTAAAATAGCATAAAGGGGGTGGCGGGGGGAATGTAGACACAAAATTGCACACTTAATACTATTTACTATATCGCCAAGTATGTTGTTTTATGTATGGGTCTTGAGTAAGAAAGGTATTCACTAGTGACTCACTTCCTAGTCTATCCGCTTGTCTTATTGGTTTCTATTGCTTTTATCTTTCATTCTTATCACTCATACACCCATTTCTGGTCAGGTCACAAGGATCCATGTGTCTCAGTCTTCGCACATTTATCGTAAGTTGTCTCTCGACACTAATGCCTAGGACTGGACACTAGCACTCAAGCACTCCTGTCCATCCTAGACACCCATGCCCTCCTTATTTTTTGATCTTTTTTTTGACATTTGAGGTCAGTATTTTTTATTTTCCCACTCATATCCCAAGGTACTAGTCAGCATGCCAGGTCATTAGTGTTGAAATTCAAGAAATAGATCCATATATAAACACACAACATACATACCATTATAAGGGACAGAAAATTCTATCAAGGGATACCTATCTACATATCAAAGGGACTACATCTTGGGCTTATTACTCTGTAGACACATTGCATAGGAAAGGGAAGTTCATTCTATTCCATCCACACGTTTGCATTCTATCTAGCTACCGCTCGCTATTTTGGTGTCATCGGCACGAGGGCAATGTAGGAGCACTATTACACACACAAGCACATAGAAGTACATTGGGTCTAAGATGTAGTGCAACACTCAGTCGTAAGATCACTCATGTGATAGCTGAGGACAGTCTGACCCCTCGTTTTACATCTTTATTTTTTAGGATTTGATGTAGTTTGGGGGTTTTGCATGAGGTTATTTGTGTTACAGATTTACAGGTACTCCAACGATCCAAGTGCAACCTACATAAAATCAAAGGCAAGCAAGTTTGAAACCCTAGTGATAGTTTTAGAACCAGGTTCCAACCTTTTTGGCAGACTCTAGTGCCCTCACAGAGGTCTAGGTCACCCGCAGAAGCCCTCGCCCTTACCCAAGCACCCATGTCTCAAAATTCCCAACATCTCTGCATTTTTCTGAGCATGATTGTGATACTCTGATTTTCTGTTTCATCAATTCGTCTAGTCCAGACACACTTCGGGATAAGAGAAATCAAGGTTAGTGTCTTATCTCTCTCATTTTCTTTCATAATTGCATCAAATAAAATCTTCTAGCATTTTTAATTCATTGTATATCGTTACAACAACTTCTAGATTTAGATTTCAATAATATAAATTCAGATTTTATTGAATCACTTCTGTCGTAGTTGGGCGCCAGTGTCTGAGGCTATAAAAGATAAATAATTCAAGTTCTAAAAAAATTGTAGGATGTGTAAAGCTAATAAGAATGCAAAAGATAAAGCAAAAGGCCCAGAAGGATTTTTCAACCACTAGTTTTCTTGCTTAGGAATCATGTATATATTAGTATGCTTTAGGACCTAGAAATGTACCCAAGTGCATAGATTTTGTGTCTTCAACGAGATGTTGTTAATTAATCGAGAGGATGGTAAATACAAGATAATTAGCAGAAAAATACTAATTATAACATGATGATGGGAATAAGACAATCAGTGCAATTTTAGTATTAAAATTGTGCGTTCAAAATAAATTGTCTACAGTTATTGCTAGTTTATTGGTTATTTTATTTAAGTAGTCACTTCCTACTTACGTGAGATGACTTGGTTTTCCTTTTATTTGAGTAAATGTGTTTAGGAATACCTAATCATGGATTAGGTGGATCCATTGCCCCTCTTAAAGGCTACATCTTCCCCAAATCTTGAATCTGAGTAAGAAGTGACTCTCTAGAGGAGTGTAAGACAAATATGAGGCTATTTTTTCCTTGAAAAGAGCCTCAAGTACCATACATATGGGTGGGTGAGCTCTTTTCAAGGCTCATAAATGTTATTTTCCCCCTTTGACCACTTTTTAAACCAGAGTTATTTATGATTGTTGGATTTATTTTATGATTTATATTTGGAGTGCATGATTCCCCATGTTGAGATTTCATTGATTATATTTGATTTATTATTTTCATTTATTGATTTATTGGTACAATTTGAGGGTACCTAGATAACTTGGATTTGTGGGTGGATGCATGACACATTTCACCATCGCATTGGGTTGTTTATTTAGAGACTCTTCTCCTATAAAATCTCACATTTTATAGGGTAGAGGGGTTCTTTTAGTCATTTTTCCTTGGAGCTATTTTGGAGGGAATGAACTTTTTGGACTTGGGAAACTTTGACTTGACATTTTGGAAAGGCTTTCTCTTGGTTTTGGAAGCTTAGATCCAATTTCTCTTGTGAGGTAGGCATCACACCCATTTTATTATGTGGATTAATGTTTGGAAAGAAAAGTTTATTTTTCCTCTTGTTGAGGTTTTGGTGTTTGGATTATTTTGTGGTTTGCAAATGCATTATTTTCTTTGGTATTTTTCACCATCCACCCACTTATGGGTATGTATTTTTAAAATATGGGGGAAGAGGGAAGAATCCTCTTATTTTCCCACAAGGATTGATGGGAAATCCTTGGGCTTTCTATTTTCTCCCTTCATATGGTTTGAAGTGGGTGTTTTCCTTCCATATGGTTTGGAAACCATCTCCCATCGTTGCTAAGGAAACCTCCAAGTTTAGAAAAATCTTGGAAAGGATGGGGAAAGGAGAAATAAGGATTTGGAGGGATAGGGAGCTTTAGTGGTAATTATTGGGATTCTTGGAAACTTTTGGATACATTCTAGCTAGTTACTTGGATATGATTTTAATATGGGATTCATCTTTCTATCTTACCCAATTTTAATAGAAGTATGAAACTTCTTGTAATGCATTTTATTTTTTGGTTACACAAACTTTTGTTGTTTGGTTGGATGCTCTTTTGACAATCTTATAAAATATTGTGATTATTTGGAGGCTTGCTTCTCCTCTCTCCTATATGCTTTAAGGGAGGATAGCATGATCTCCTTGGTTGGATGTGGCATGCAACGATGACATTTGGTTAGGAAGTAAACCAAGATATTTTCTTGTGGCTTGGATGCAATCTCTGGTTGAAGATGGAGCTTGGAGTTAAAGTGGTTTTGAGAGCTTGTAATCCTTGATTGGTTCAATGTCAACTCAAGGAAAATTCTTTTTGTTAAATGTTATAGATTTTTGTTTTACAAAAGAAATGTTGTTTTTGGTCATTAAAAGAAAACATGAATTTTGTTTGAGTATATTAGAGCTTATTATAATATTCATTGAACTATGGATTGCAATAAAAATTTATTGTTAAAAAAGGTCTTTTCTACATTTGTTTAGTTTTGCAAATGATAACACTTAGTTTTTTTATTTTTATATCTTGCAAGAGTACGAAACAATGAATAAATTTGTTGATGTATTACACTGGTTTTTCAATGAGTTAACTTGGTGTTAATAAATCTCTAAGTTGATTCATTACCTTTTTTTTATCAAAAGAAAATATAGGCTTTCGATTTATCTATTTCCCAATTGCTCATTAGTTTTCTAAAAATATATCACCCTCATATTCAAGATAGGATTTGAGAATTTCTTTTAACATATATTGTTGTTTCCATTTGTGTGTGTGTGTGTGTGTGTGTTGGGGGGTGGGGAGATAGCTATATGTTAAAGGAAATTATCATATCCTATCTCAAATAGGAGGGTGGTATATTTTCTTATTAGTTTTCTAGAAAATATATCACCCTCCTATCTAAGATAGGATTTGATAATTTCCTTTAACATATAGTTATCTCCATATATACATGTATATATGTACATATATATACATGTATACGTGTGTGTGTGTGTGTGTGTGTGTGTGTGTGTGTGTGTGTGTGTGTGTGTGTGTGTGTGTGTGTGTTTTGATATTTGAAATTGTGTTTAAAACAAAGGAACTTATAAAAGATTAATAATTGTATATAATACGACTCTTGTTTTCTAAAAAAATTATTAAAAAAAAAAAAGGAAATAAAGTCTGCAGAATATATGTATGTGTGTGTGTGTGTACACACACACATGGGTATCTATAAGAACAATTGCTGATATATTTGATCTATAAAATTCAAACCATATATATATGAAGCCTTCTTTTATTATATGCAAGTTCATGTTGTACACAACACAATATATATATTTAAAAATATATATACACAATGAGGAGGGGTTTGGTACAACCCCATCCCCAAACAATGCAAATTATTTATATCAGAACCCTCCCCCATTGTTATATGGGTGTGGTCTTAGTAGTGATTTGCCTCTCTCTCTCTCTAATAATTGTATATAATACGACTAGATTGTTTTCTAAAAATTTTAAAAAAAAAAAAAGGAAATAAAGTCTGCAGAATATATGTATGTGTGTGTGTGTGTGTGTACACACACACATACATACACACATGGGTATCTATAAGAACAATTGCTGATATATTTGATCTATAAAATCCAAACCATATATATATGAAGCCTTCTTTTATTATATGCAAGTTCATGTTTATATATTTAAAAATATATATACACAATGAGGAGGGGTTTGGTACAACCCCATCCCCAAACAATGCAAATTATTTATATCAGAACCCTCCCCCATTGTTATATGGGTGTGGTCTTAGTAGTGATTTGCTGCTCTCTCTCTCTCTCTCTCTCTCTCTCTCTCTCTCTCTCTCTCTCTCTCTCTCTCATTTTAAAAATGAAATATAGTAGCAAGTTAAAAAAAATTACTAGGTTTTTCCAAACATACCTAAGATAAATGATGGAGATCCCTTTGATCTTAGATCTCTCATTTGTCCTAGTTTTTTCCACTTTTCTTATAGGGAATCTTGGTTGAAATTTGTAGGAGATCAAGTGGGCTCACTCTTTCCTTTTCAAACTTGGGTGAATAAGTTAATTTTAATAATAGCTAAAATGAATTATGTGTGTAAGGTTCATGGGTCCATTTGGATGGGGCCAAATGGGACCCAAGCCCAATTTAACTAACCTAATCTATAGCTAAAGAATTTCCCTAGTTGATAATATAGACCCCTCCCTTGGTGGGAAAAGTACAGTTAAACTTAAGTGATGTTATTATAACTATAACATTATCGTGATTGTTATACTCCCTAATTTAGTTCATTGACTTGACACAATTAAATATAACTATATAATGTTTTGGACAATTCACATTAAACCTAAGTGACCATATTGGCACAATAAGATGGTGTCAACTTTATTAGTGACCTTAATTAACGCAAATGATAATTGAATCGAACTTAGTTGAGGTTATTTGTGTAAACAATAACATGGTTTAGATCCCATACTGCTTGATTAATTTGATCAACTTGGAAAGATAATAACGATTAAATAAGAAGAAGAAACAAAGTGAGTAAAACTTAAGTGATGTTAATTATGTAAACTATAGTGTGGTATATCTTCATTCCTCCTTAACAAACTAATTTGGCTTGGGAGAATAATGAAATAAGCATCTAATACTTAGGAATTTTTTCAAAAAAATACTCCAATTTTTGTCGATCATTTGGAGGATGGTTTAATTTTGGGTTGTCAAATGATGGACATGCCATTTGGGTAGTGTACATGTTCAGGAAGGTGTTTATAGATTCACTCAATCTTTTCATGCATCAAGACCAAACTGTCAAACATTTTTGTATGCCACAAATAGTTTCTTACTGTCTATTGGTGTGCCTTGGGTGTTTTCAAGGTTTCTTCTCCTATTTTTTCTCCGCTTCTTGGTAAATTTATGTTTCATATAACAATCACATCTATGCTTGTATTTGTAAGACACTAGTTTCATGTGTATGTCTATATTTGTAAAACCCTCGTTTCATGCGAACACACTCAATCAAACATTAGATAAGAAAAAGTAATTTTAGGAGCTTGAGTTAGAATGGTTAGGTACTCAACCCTAGCTAAATCTAACCAAGAATTGAACTACATTTCAAACTCCATGTAGTTTTCCTAGTGCTTTTTGCATGTGTGATGCAAACTAGTTCCCTTTCCCTAAAATTTCCACTTATGCCTCAAAACAAATATCGGTCCAACCAAGTCTAAACCGAAACCCTTTTATGTAGATGTAAAACACTTGATAATCAACTATTTCCCCTTTTGATGTTCTCATGAGATGTGCTATGATAGTTCTTTGATCATTACTAGATATTGCATAATGGTAGCTAGATGATAGATGTTCTTAGCCAACTTGTATATATTCGAGTCTTTCACTTTGAAATTTGAATCTACTAGGGAGCAATATGGGCCCAAAACATACGAAGTGAAATGAAAAAGAGTAACAACAACGATGAATGGTCATAAAGGACCCAAAACCAAAAGGAGAATAAACCGCAAATCACTAGCAAAACTATTGGATGGTTGTGTTAGAAACTAATGTTTAGTACAGGGACCTGAAATAGACAAGCAGAAAAAAGGAAAGAGTCATAGATCTATTTGAATCGGCATAACAATGTGCGCAAGACCACATAAATATAATAGAAAGCAGTCAAGCAAGATAAATTACTAAAATCTAAACAAGGGTGTGTGCCACTAAACTCTCCTTTCATCGTTCAATACTCATTTATGTATAATTTGCAAACAATGTTATATAATAATGCTTTGTGCCAAATTTAGGTGTCTACAAAGTGTTTTTTCCTCCCCAATTTTCATATAGAAAATAAAATAAACTTTTCACTTTGGCGTTCCCAATGTATGTTAATTTCATCATTAAGATCGCCATACAAAACCATGTCCTCCAAGTCATTTTCATCGAGAGATAGTTAAATTAACCATTTGGAAAGGAAATGTTGACAAAGAGCAGGGGTATTCTATAAGATAGTTCAAAATGTATTAATTAAGGATATGGTTGAGAATGTATAGAAACACAACTATGTAAGGAATAACCATGTGAGAAACTTCGATCTAATTGGTGATGAAGATGAAGATGCATATTCCAAATAAGTAATTGAGTAAAGGCCATTGAAAAAGCTTATATAACAATTCAAGGTTATATAGACTAAGAATTTCTTTCCAAGATCAACCTTATTGTTTGACTAGATCTTTTATACATAACTCTATTTTACTAAAAAATTGACCTTTTTTAAAGCACAACTATATTATATAGAAATGTTCTTTATATTAAAATATTTAATTGAAGAATGAAAAAGAATAAAAATCTGTCATATGTTTAAAAAATTTATAAAGACATTTAAAATATACTATTTGAAACATACAAACTATACTTCATATACAAAACATATTAAATTTTTACAAAATTCAGCTATATGTACAAAATCTTAAAAAATTAAGTTTCCAACGCTTTTGCTTTAGCTTTCACTTTTTTGCCTCTGCGTTGGCAGTTGTATTGTCATATAATCCTTGGGATAAGAGGAAAACTACTAAAAATCCATGGAGTGAAAATACACTATAGAGTTTCTTTTAAGTTCTTATAGTAATAAATTGTGGCTTTGGAAAGAAAACCATTAGTATCAGCTTTAACAGGTGTATTGGAAAGAACGAAAAAAACTTTTTTGTCCCTCTGTAATTGTGTGGGGTCTGGCCATAGCCTTACCAACATAGATGTTACACATGATCACAGAGAATAATAAAAGTGAACACTTAAATAGTTAAACAATTGAAATATAGAACATGCAGTTTCTTAGTTATGAAAGTAACGCTGTGGTTTATAATAAATTTATTTCAGCTACTAAATCTCACATGGCAGTTGTATTGAAGTATGTTTAACAATTGCGGATTTTCAAACTGTTTTTTTTTTTTAAGGGGAGGTTCTAATAGACTTCCATAAGTATAATTTTATCAATTTATATATTTGATGAATAAAAGAGATGTAGTGTTTTTGCAGTCCATACGAATTATAGAGAAACTTTTGGATATAAATATGTACTCTACATTCCGTAATCTATTATTAAAAAAATTAGTTTCTTGATTCTGATTTTTGTTGGGCTTGTTAGTGTAATGTCTCAGCAAGATCAAGATACCAACTGTAGTGCATACCCATGTGGGACCTAAACATAGGACCCAAAAAAGAGGATAATTTTTTTTGGTATCATTTTACTTGATACAACTAAGGGATACCATAAAGACTCACCATAGATTGCTCAACGGCACATGCAACATTTACACCGACATGAAGAACATGCAAATATCAAGATGCGAACCAATGCCTCACTTATATAAACAAGCAAGTATGAAACCATGATCCAACCACAACATGAACATCGCGAATAGACACATTTTCATAGTTAAAACTTTCTCTATTCATATTTCATTATTAATCTTAGATTGTACAAGAATTTCAATAATTAAAAAATTGTCACTGGGATCTTGGCTGATTGACAAAGTCCAAGCGTTTACTAAGAGGAGGTCCAAGTTTAAACCATATTGGCAGGCCCAAGCATGAGGAGTAATCTGATTGGAGTCCCTGCGTGTTGTGGAAGTAGTTCGACCAACGTCACTGAGTGTGCACCAGCTATACGAAGGTGGTATGAAACCTAGGCTCCAATTGTACGAAGGCAATATGAAATTTGTGGACCTGGTGGTTGTACTAAGGCAGTAGGAAACCTAGGCTCCAGTTGTATGAAGGCAGTATGAAACTTGTGCACCTGGTGGCTATACGAAGGCGGTATGAAACCTAGGCTCCAGTTGTACGAAGGCAGTATGAAACTTGTGCACCTGGTGACTATATGAAGGCGGTATGAAACCTAGGCTCCAATTGTACGAATGCAGTATGAAACTTGTGCACCAACGTCTGTGAGTGTGCACCAGTTGTACGAAGGCGGTATGAAACTTAGGCTCCCATTGTACGAAGGCAATATGAAACTTATGCCCCTGGTAGTCCCTTCCTTACGCCAGGCTAAAGTTTACCGAAACTGGGAGACTGAACTTAAAAATGTAAAATGTAATGATTCCTTGTAATCAAAAAAAAAAAAATTGACAATATTTTTATATAAGAGAAGTGTATCCATCATATATATGTTAACAAGTTGAATGGTTACAAACCAATAAACTATTTATCAATTTTTACATAGTGATATAAAACGAACATGTAATAAACAAAACCAGAAATTTCATGAAGATTTACTCAAATTTCATATTTTTTCATGAAAAATCTAATAGCCCTTCCCCTGACTTACATTTTTTTTTGGCCTCGAGATATTGAAGAGCAAATTGAGATCACTAGAAGTAACGTGGAAAATTTTCCAAGACTCACTCCTTGCAGCTTGTCTGGGTTTCTTTGGAGCAGGTGGGCACAATAAATTTTGAGGTATTTGATGCTCCTCATCCTTTGGGGTATGGCACCCTTCTACATGACCCAAATCAGACTGGTTTTCCCTTGATAAATCTTCTGTACATAAAAATAATAATCTGTGATTACAAGCAGTGATAATGGGCTTCAACACAGGAGGAAATCCCACGTCTTCCTCTTGAACTGTTTTTCTCTTCTTCAGCAACGGTACTGTAGATACTTGATACACAGACATTTTTGCATCACAATTCTGTGGAGGAAAATTTTGGATTCTACTTTGTGATACTGCTCCACTTCGAGAAGTAGACATTGTACGTCATGAGTGACGATCATGAATCAGTTACCATGTGAGTATATTAATTTTATATATATCTTCGATCGTGACATACACAACCATCAAATACTGTATTAAAAGGGTGGAAACTAATTTACCCATTAAGAACCCCACCCTTATCAGTAAACTTCTACCAACTTCTGTTTTGGGAAGGAATCTGGTATTAAAGTAAAGGGATCACCCACTAACATCCCATAAACTCCAATTTTCTGAAGGGGGGTGAATTATGTCTCTGAAAAAGCACGTTCAACCAACGTCACAATGCACATGTAGACGACAGTCATGTGGGCACCCTTATAATAGTTGGGGTTTTCCCTCTACAAATGAATATAAAATTTATCAATCCATAAAAGTTTTAAGCATAATAATTATAGGAGCCATGGTTATAATGGTTACATTGGTTGGTTGGCACTGAAGGTCTTGAAATTCAAAAATGTCATTAACATAAATAAGGGATAAATATTTATAAAATAAAATTTCTCAAGATTTTTACGAGAAATGAAGGGTGTGTTTCTACCTGCCACGGTGAAGAGTTTTAAGTACTTCGGTTTCAAAGAAAACTTTACCGACCCTCAAATGAAACATTTACCTAATTACCTTGATTCACATCTATAATTTCTTTCGAGAGCTTTTTGAGTTTAGAATCGCAAGAATTGGTGCTCAGAATCCACGAACCCTTATTTCATTTTGAAATTTATCTTTCGGTTTGCAGTCAAACTTGAGGTTTTGTTTCCCTAATTTGTCAACAAATTGAAATTTCTTCTCATCCATCTCCTTTTAAACATTAGCAACCCTCTCTTTTTCAATGGTAGTAGGGCCAAGGGGTAGTACAAACCTAAATGCCCATGGTTGTGCACAACAAACACCCAATAGGAAGGTTTTTGTGGTTCAGGGATTGTTTGAGAACAAATCTTCCTTGGGGGATTATAACCATATTCTTTTACGAAGAGGCTTGCGCACATTTATTAAAAAACAATTTTTTTGTATATGCAATACATTTTATGAGTTCTACGAAACATGCTAAGGTCCATCATTCTGTGGGATGTTTCCAATTCTTGAAGAAATGGCTGTGACCCATATATGTTCATTGAGGTTCATAAATTTTATCAAATATCATGGGCAAACCGTTGGATCTTGTGAGAAATCAAAACTCAAGTTTGATGACTTTCATGGGGAACATCATACCTGCTATAAAACTACTTGGTCAATTAGTAGCATATACAATATCCATTGGGCACGGGGTTAGAATTATAGCAATTAAGAAGATTCGTGAGTGGACTGCAAGATATATAGCTACTCCTTTCATCTATGGACTCTATGAAATCAAGCTTGTTACTTCATTCCATGAGAACACTATTTCCTACAAGGTTGCTACTTTAACCCAATTTGTTTCATGACTCTCATCTCATGTGGAATGTAAATGGAACCAACACTATGTTTATCAAAATAATTATTCAAGAAATCACTTTCTAAGGATTGAGGGATTAATGCAATCCCAATTTCAGTGATCACCAAAACAAAATGCATGGAACCTTGCAATGAGCCTTAAACATTGCTAAAATAGTATTTAAATATTACCAAAGAAACCTAAAGTACCCCTAAAATGGTTATTTACCAACAAACAAACTTTGAGGAAGTTTGAGATAAATCTATATAAGATTTGAAGTGCCTCCTTATCAAGTTTAGATAACTCAATCATACTATGTTAGCATCTGCTTACAATGTGATGATATATGGCCCATTCCAATCTAGTGCATCAAACTTAGAGTGCCACCCTGGTTTAGCTCTGTCCGCAACTCCCATTTCAGAACCAGATCTCCAGTTTTGAAATGCTTGTGACACTATTGGATTTCCAATTATCATAACCATTTTTACCGCTTGGTTGAACTAAAACTTGATGTTAGCTTCTTAATTGTGATCATGACCCTTATGAACTTGCCTCAATTCTTCAAATGGTCTATACCATTACTAGTAATCAACTTACAGAGTATTATTTCATTATTAGTTCACCCTCTGAGTTTCAATTGATACGCCATATCTAAAGAAGGTCGATGGCTGACATATAATCTAAAATTCTATCCATGTTTGTAGCCCATCTTTGTCTGCAAACTAGGACTCCATATTCACCAATATGACAAGAGTATGAAGTGCACCATATCGCTTATCGAGTTATTGTCATTAGGAAACATTCCCTACAAATTATTCCATGTGACCCTTATCCCATGTTATTTTCTTAAATATTTTCCACCGAAGGTAGAAGCCATGTTGTTCACACAGATCCTAATTTGATCTTCAACCAACTTGGTGGCCTTTATAGTGACATCATACTCCATGATTTTCGTCAGTCATACAACATCTCTTCTATTATCTGATCTAGCAACTATCCATAATGAAGTCTCTCACATTGGGATGGGGAGGGTAATTCCATTGATGTGAGTAGTTGTGAGTTTACATATTTAGAATTTTGTTTAAGAGCTCTCATGATGGAAAAAACTTTTTTCTCTAGGTGGAAGTATCTTATACTCCATAACTATTTTAATGTATGACTAAAGAAATCCACTGGTTGTTTTGAATCTTCATCATTTTGTTGCCTGTTAATACCACAACAATACTAAAACTTTAGCTTTACAGGCACAACATATTGAACTCCTTTTAATAATGTGGGTTGATGAGAGTGGGCGCTTACACTAAATTTCTATCTACATTGACTACCCGGTTAGGTAAAGATTTCCTTTCCTTCCTTGCAAGAGTGACATCATATAAATATGAGTGCAGGTCCTTCCTTAGTATTAAGGTGACTAGGCTTGAAAAGTCCTCATCAAGTTAGGAATGAAATTTCTAACAAAATTGATCAAGGTTATCTTCAAGGAAATATCTGTAGTGAAATTTCAAGTTATGGTACTAGAAGTCCCATGAAAGAAAGATCACGGTATTCAAGATATTTTTGGGTTAATAGTTGTTATCATAATTTTGCACCCCTTGTAAATTGGCTAACTTCATAAATATGGAATTTGTGACTAAACCCATAATGGATGTCTTGATGAAGAAACTGGGAAAATAAAGTATTATCAAGTATTTTCCATGCTTTGCGGTACTGTTTATTTAGTTTAATGGAACATTCCCATCCTTTTCAAAAATTCCCAAAAACTGGTAGAAAAATTTGAGAAATTGAGTCATTTCTAAGCTGTCATTACAGTTTTTGCACATGTCTAGATATAGTAAAACATACGAGGAATGAGTTCACTTATATTCCTCCTATTCTTCATAGGTTGATTTGGATATGAAATTGGGCCAAATTGAAGTTGTGACATTTGGCTGAAGATGCTCGTAGTGTTGTGTAGGAGAGCATTGTAAGTTGTCCTAGAACCTGGGGGTCGGGGGGAAAAGTTCTTCAGAGTCAAATGCTTAGTTCCAACTGCATGCTTGTGTTTGGTGCAAACAAATAAAATATCTATGGGTGAAAATCAGTCAATTGCAGATTCAGGATTTGATTACGGCTTGTAGCATTTTCTTGTTCCCCAGGACTCTGATCATTCTACTACAATGATCAAACCCTGTTTGAGTATAATAGGACTCAAATAGGACATTAGAGTGTTAAAAGAAATGGTGGCAGAGATTTAAATAACCTTAGTAGTAAACCCTCTTCCACAATGCCATAGGTTCCTTGAAGGGCATGAAAATATGCAAAGAACAGACAAAGGGCGGGGCAATGTATTATAGGGGGATTAAGCATTGTAGAACTAATAACATGGGTGGAACAATTCCTAAGCTCTACTCGGGAGCCGATAGGCCAATCAACACTCAACCCAAGACCATTACAGACAAAGCAGGCCTGCGAGGCACTCAAGGCCCTAGTTCTCGAGTTCCCTCAGTGAATTGAAAACCTTACTTACCCGCATGAATAAGGATAAAATGGATTAATTGGGGACTGATGAAGCACCTGGGACAAATTGTGGAACCTCGACCTGTTGAACTTAAAATGGTCATAAATTTTGAGCCAAAGCTCTGATTTTCAAAAAAGTGGACTTTTTTGAAAGCTCTCAGCATCCTATATGCCAAAAAATTATATTTTCTTAATTTAAGTGAGGGTATATGAGTGAAAAATAGCAAAAAATTCTTAGCATTAAAAGGAACAGTTCTAGGTTGTTCAACTACCACATTGGATGAAGTATGGTGCTCATTCCTTCTCCTATAAGAAAACTACTATGGGGGAATGGTCTTGGATGGTATCCCATACTATTTTTTAGAGAATTAATGCACATTATTGGTGGTTGGAAAGGAAAATTTAGGTTGCATCTTTCCCTTCCCTCATCTTTCTCTCCCTTTCTCTATAAATTGTAAAAATGATGCTCATTTGTAATGTTGGATACTTTCACGACTACTTGCTGAGAATGTGAAGGAATCATTAAGAAGTGTTACACAATTTTTATTGAGTTGTAAGCCTCAGATTATAATCATGTAATGAATTCACACCTTATTCCTCCATTATAATGATCTATGCATCATCTTGAATCAACAAAATTACTTATTTTGTGGCTTTATTCTGCCTTAGTTGGCGATTTATTGTATTCCCTTGCCTCTTCATTTAATTTTAGGTATGATGTGTATATTTCTTCATTTTACAGGATTTATTTCTACTGTGCATTGTGTGAAAAGGGGAGTTTAGATGCTTCTATAGATTGTGGTTGTCATTTCTGCCCTCTCCATCATTGTTTTTGATAGGAAATAAGAGATAAAATATGCGGAATAATCCCTCACAGAATTAATAATATCTAATGCATGAATAATTCCTCAGAATCATAATAATAAGAAATATGAATAGAATTACAGAAATGAAAAATACACAACACAAAGACAATATTTAACGTGGTTCACCCAATGTGGGCTACATCCACCAAGAACACTTGCTCAGATTTTATTACAAGCCAACACTCTTCACAATTACAATAATCAGATCTTGTTTGGAGCTGCTCAACTCTAACAAACCCTCCCAAATTTGCACTTGAATTTGCACACACTATTCACCTTCACAAAACACACTCTTATAAATCCTATTGTATGTCCATCTATTTATAAGTACATCAATAGGTAGCCGAAGAGGCGGTTTTACAAAACAATGGGTACCAAAAAACCATGGGCCCAAAAACAGCCCATAACGGTTACCCATTACCCATGGGTTAATAAACCACCCATGAAAATTTGCTTCGGGGGCTTCACCCCCGAACCCCCTTGACCCGCTCACCGGTGAGCAGGACTGCCGTAAAAATATCCGAGTGTAACACATGGAAGGTGTACCAAACTCTAACATGAAAACATGCTCCACAAACATAACAATCTCCCACTTAGAGACTGATTTCCACTGAGAAAGCTTCTCAACCCTTCACTATCATCCGCGAAGGCCAACCAAAGCTGAACATAGCTTTAGTTTATCCCTTGTGACCACCTTGGTCATCATGTCTACAGGATTCTGACTGGTATGAATCTTCTCCAACTTCAACTTATCTTCCTCCAAAGCTGTCCTGATGAAGTGATATCTCAACTGTATATGCTTCATCCTGGAGTGGAAAGCAGAGTTCTTAGCTAGGTGTATAGCACTCTGACTATCACTATGCAGCTTACATTCCTCCTGCTTATGCCCCAACTCCTCAAGCAATTGTTGTAACCAAATCATCTCTTTTCTTGCCTCTGTGGTAGCAACATACTCAGCCTCCGTGGTTGACAAAGCCACCAGCTTCTGTAGTCGTGAAATCCAGCTCACTGTTGTCCCACCTACAATGTAAATATAACCTGTC
Organism: Taxus chinensis; assembly: GCA_019776745.2. Classification (NCBI taxonomy): domain Eukaryota; kingdom Viridiplantae; phylum Streptophyta; class Pinopsida; order Cupressales; family Taxaceae; genus Taxus; species Taxus chinensis. Next base: position 95,192,148 of record CM034154.1, on the reverse strand, counting down.
GTGCTCCTCCTGCTGTCTACATCTCCAGCCATGTCTGAATCTACATAACCACGTAAAGTGGTGTCTGATCCATTGTAGCACAAAATTGTCCCCATGGTCCCTCTCAAATACCGAAGGATCCACTTTACTGCTTGTCAATGCTCTTTACCTGGATCACTCATAAATCTACTCACAGCTCCCACTGCATGGGAAATATCAGGCCTAGTGCACACCATAGCATACATCAAACTGCCAACCGTTGATGAGTAAGGTACCTTGGACATCTGGTTTCTTTCCTGCTCTGTCTTGGGACACTGCTCCTTTGATAACTTAAAATGGCCTGCCAAAGGAGTCCCAACCGGTTTAGCATCCTGCATGTTAAACCTATCCAATACCTTCTTAATGTACTCTTCCTGAGATAAAGTCAGCTTCCGTTCCTTCCTATCCTGAGTTATCCTCATACCAAGGATTTGTCTGGCTACCCCCAAATCCTTCATATCAAAGGATTCACTTAGTTGTTTCTTGAGTACTTTTATTTCCTGCATGTTTTTACCTGCAACCAACATGTCATCAACATACAAACACAGGATAATATAACTTCCATCCTCAAATTTCTTTGTATACACGCAATGGTCAGAATGACATCTAATATAACCTTGCTCCATCATGAAGCTATCAAACTTCTTATACCATTGACGTGGAGCTTGTTTCAGGCCATACAAGCTCTTCTTCAGTTTGCACACCATCTCCTCTTTACCTTTGACTTCATATCCTTCTGGCTGCTGCATATATAGCTCCTCCTCCAAATCACCATGAAGAAATGCAATCTTTACATCTAACTGTTCTAAGTGCAAGTCTTCTGCTGCCACTATTCCAAGAACAGTTCTGATAGAAGTCATTTTTACTACAGGAGAAAAAATCTCATCAAAATATATACCTTGTTTCTGTGCAAACCCCTTGACCACCAACCGGGCCTTATATCTTTTCTTTCCTCCTTCTTCATCTTTAACTCTGTACACCCACTTGTTCTGCAATGCTCTTTTACCTTCCGGTAGCTTCACCAAATCCCAAGTCTGGTTCTCCATGAGAGACTTATGCTCCTCATCCATGGCTTGCTCCCACTTCTTACTGGCATCTACCTGCATTGCTTCATCAAAGCTCTCTGGCTCTCCATTATCAGTGAGTAATAAATAATAAAGAGAAGGAGAAAAACATTCAGGTTCTTTTCTTACCCTAGAAGACCTCCTCACTGTAGGAGTTTGGGGTTCCTGTTGAGTAGGTTCCTGAACTGATTCATGGGTCACTGTCCCATCCGGAAGATCCTCTACCACTGCATATTCTTTCTTGGATTCTTCCCTGTTTTCCTGCAACTGTTGCTTATACATGACTTTCTCATTAAAGACCACATCCCTAGACCGAATGATTTTCTTGTCCTTAATACTCCAACATTTAAATCCAAAGTCATCACCACCATAACCAATAAAAGTGCATTTTTCTGATTTAGCCTCTAGCTTGGTCCTATCATCCTTGTCAATATGAACAAACACCTCACATCCAAAGACTCTAAGAAATGAGTAATCAACTTTCTTACCGTACCAAGCCTCCTCAGGTATGCCTCCATCCAAGGCACTTGAGGGTCCTCTGTTTATCAAGTACACAGCTGTGCTCACCGCTTCTACCCAAAAATAAAGAGGCAGTCCTGCATGTATCCTCATGCTCCTAGCACGTTCCATTATTGTTCTGTTCATCCTTTCTGACACCCCATTCTGCTGCGGGTTTCCTGGAACCATCTTTTTCCTGCGGATTCCATTCTTAGAACAATAATCATCAAATTCATTGCTGCAATACTCCCCTCCATTATCTGACCTGAGACATTTTAACTTAAGACCTGTTTCATTCTCTACCAAGGCTTTCCATTTAACAAAAGTATCAAATACATCAGATTTGTTTCTAATACAATAAACCCAAACTTTCCTTGTTGCATCATCAATAAAAGTAACATAATAACTTGAACCCCTAAGAGATGATACCTGAGCTGGCCCCCACACATCAGAATGTACCAGCTCTAACTTACTCTCTTTCTTCATAGGTCCAACCTTGAGAAACCTTACTCGCTTCTGTTTCCCATATATGCAGTTCTCACAGAAATCCAAACCTGTTTCTGTATATCCAGGAAAATTCTTCTTTATGATGTCCATGCCCTTATGGCTCATATGACCGAGCCTATAGTGCCATAATGTTGTATCTGCATCTGAAGCCACAAGATTACAATCATTAGTACTATCAGTGGATAAATACAAGGTTCCAACCTTCTTACCTCTTGCCACCACAAGAGCACCCTTGGTAACCTTCCAAGAGTCAGCTGTAAATATCACAGTACAACCATCACTTCCCAATTGCCCTGCCGATATCAAATTTCTCCTTAATGTAGGCACATGTCTGACATCCTTCAATAGCCATGTATTCCCATTCTACATCTTAACCTGAACAGAACCTTTTCCAACTATACTGCAAGGCTCATCATCACCAAGAAAAACATGCCCAAAATCCCCTTGAACATAATCAACAAAATAATGCCTATGTGGAGTAGCATGAAAAGAAGCCCCTGAATCTAAAACCCAAGATTCAGTAATATTATGCAAAGAAAGAATCAAAGCATCCTGGCATACATTACCCGATGCCACATTTGCCTCCTTGTTTTCTTCCTGTTGTTTCTTCTTATCCTGAAGCTCCCAACAGTCCTTCTTTGCATGCCCAGACTTTCCACAGTTCCAACATACAATCTTGCTCTTGGATTTTGACCTTGCCCGATCTTTCGATTTTCCACGGTTTCCTCTATTCTTTTGTCTCCCTCTAGTTTCCACTGTCAAAGCATTCCCTGAAGTAGAAGATTCCCCAGAGCTTTTTCTTCGCATTTCCTCGCTTAGAATCACCCCTACAACATCCTCAAACTTCAACTTCGAGTTAGCTGGAACCGAGTTGCTTACCACCATTACCAGGCTATTCCAACTTTCAGGTAAAGAGCACAGAATTAATAAAGCCCTAACTTCTTCATCAAATTCTATTGTAACCGAAGCTAGCATATTCACAACCATATTGAAATCATTTAAATGATCTGCTACTGAACTATTCTCAGACATCTTCATATTAAACAACTTTTTCATTAAAAATATCTTGTTAGAGGCAGAGGGTTTTTCATACAACTTCCCTAATGCATCCATTAGATCTTTTGTAGTCTTTTCCTTTGAAACATTAAATAATACCGAAGATGCAAGACACAGCTGGATTATCCCAAGTGCCTTCCTATCTAACAAATCTCATTCCGCATCTGTCATACTCGAGGGTTTGTTCACCTTCTCAGACAACGGAGTATAAAGATCCTTCTGATAAAGGTAATCTTCCATTTGCATCTTCCAAAGACTGAAATTCTGCCCGTTGAATTTATCAACCCTAGATCTTCCATCATCTGCCATAGCTCCCACTCAAGCTAAAAAATTTCCCTGCGATTCAACACTTCAACAAACCAAACCAGGCTCTAATACCAATTGTTAGGAAATAATAGATATCTATATGCGGAATAATCCCTCAGAATCAACAGTAATAACTAAGTATGCAAAAAATATTATAATCTAAAGAAAAGTGAAAAAAATGACACAACACAAAGAGACAATATTTAACGTGGTTCACCCAATTTGGGCTACATCCACCAAGAATCACTTGCTCAGATTTTATTACAAGCCAACACTCTTCTCAATTACAATACCCAGATCTTGTTTGGAGCTATGCTCAACAAACTCTACAGAATTCACACTTGAATTCAAAACACATCTAATCACCTTCACAATGTATCATATGCATAAGAATCCATATAAATAGACAATCTTAAGCAGTTTATACAGTACATCAATAGGTATCAAAAGATGGGTAAAAAACCGTTACAAAACAATGGGTACCGAAAAACCATGGGCCCAAAAACAGCCCATAACAGTTACCCATTACCCATGGGTTAATAAACCACCCATGAAAATTTGTTTCGGGGGCTTCGCCCCCGAACCCCCTTGACCCGCTCACCGGCGAGCGGGACCACTGCCAAAAAAATATCCAAGTGTAACACATGGAAGGTGTACCACACTCTAACATGAAAACAGGCTCCACAAACATAACACTGACAACCTTTTCCCGAAAATATTCTGCTAAAGTATAAAAAGCACAAAAGCGAAAAACAACTACTAAAATTTAAAACCATTTCTTAAAAGGGTAAATTCATAGATCGGAGTTGAATTAACCTATCAAGTCATCTACGTCCTTATTGAGAAGTTCAACATTCGATGCTTGAACATGTGAAATATCCCAAAATAGCAGGTCATGGTCTCACCTTGTCACTAAAAATATCCATGTAATTGTTTGTTTTGGATGCACACCCAGTTGCAATTGGTATCTGATTTCATTATTCTCTCTACTTTTTGATATCTTCACAAGGTTGTAAGGTGGTTTCATAGCTCAAAAAAATAAATCATCTCTTCACAGGGATCACCTGAACCATCATCTTAGTCAATTTTTTGTCCGGAAGCATAGGCAGAACATGGCAAGGCACAGCTTTAGGTAAAATCCAGAGACATTTTGCATATTCAAAAAGATGTATAAAAGTAGTCAAGATATTCGTTGATCCCTTAGTAAATCATTTCGGTCAAGTTAGATCCGCCATCATCTTTCCTAGGTGAGTCTGGTTGAATCGAGCTCGGTCCACATGAGCTGGTAAATGAGATGATTGAGTTGAGTTGAGCTGAGCAAGCTGGGTAAGGTGACTTGGTCGAGTGAGCTCAGTGAGCTATCTAAGGTGAGCCTGGTTGAAGTAAAGTATTGCAAGTAAGATCTATCAAGCATGGTTTTTCAAACAGGAGGATAATGATTAAAGAGCACAAAGTAATCCCATATTCCAGGAGAGCCTATAAGCAAGAAAAGTTTATTTAAGATCTCACAAAACTTCTCAAGTCAAGCAAGAGTGATTTATTGCAGCCTTCATCTCTTCAAGGGCATCCAATGGCAGAGCTTCCTCATGATGATCAAGATTTGATTCCACAACAGGCTCCTGAAAGTGCTCGTGCAAGCAACATCAGGTCAACATCTTGAAGATTCATTTCCATGGATTCAAGAAATGCTTGAAAGTGAGTCAAAGACAACATGGACAAATCTCTTATACATGCCCAACCTTGGAGCTATGTCAAGGGAACTTTGGAATCCAGGCAAACCTTAAGAAGGCCCGGACAACTTCCCACTTCTTCAATGGCACCTCAAATAACCATAGTATGATGAAGTTGTTAGGCCTAAGAATGAAAATCCTATTGAGGACATGAGTTAGTCAAACTATGAGTTGATATGATTCTCAACTTGGGTCAAGCTTCACATGAGGGTGAAAGGCATTCTCATATGTTCAAAGAATGCCTCTTCTGACACCTTCATTTTCTCGGAATGAAGGAGCCAACAAGCAAACAATTGTGCAATTGTAGGAACAAGTAAAAGATCTCAGTGCTCACATTCAACCCTTCTTGGAGCCCGATTCAACATCTTCACTTCCTATAGAAGGCATTCCTTTGATCAGCAATGTTGATCCTGAGGTGATCAAGAAAGCACAAAGTTACATGGTGCAAGGGAAGGCTAACGAGAAGTGGATTGATAAAATCATCGAGAATAGGCAAGGCATTATTTCCAGAGGTCATCTCTCATCAAGTACATTCTTGCAACTATGTCAGAAAAGAGGTACTTCACTTGGATGAGGTGTTCCCACTAGTGTCCAAGATGAGCTCCTTCAATTCTCACTCTCATGAGCAAGAATGTGTTTGCATCAACCACCGAGAACTTATTTCAAGTTTGGATCAGCATCATGGATGCGAGATATGGAAAGCTCAAAGATGTCATTTCTGAATTGGACGCTTATGGACAACATGCTTACGAGATCTTGAATGAGGTCTACAAGTGTGTTTAGAGACTTGAGTTCCCTCCACTCACTGAGAATAAGTCATCAGAAGAACTCATTGTTTCCTTCGAAAAGTTGGTCAAGAAAGTGGCAGATGACTCTCCCTCCTTCAACAAAGATGTCTTAGAGTTTATTGCCAACATCAGGGAATCCATTTCTGCAATTGCAAAGGATCATGAAGGATGTCTCAGTTCAATGCAAGAAGACCAGTGAGGTTTTCGGACCATGGATCAATGTGTTGAGTTGTGTTTGCATTCCAAAGGCAGACAAGTTGATATCTGTAGTAGCTCAATTTAGTAAGAAATTCAGAGGACATGAGCCCATTCCGAAAACTCTTGATGAAGGGTCCCCTTCAATCATGCACCTTCTTCTCTATTTTGGCATTATCTTACAATAGCTTGTTCTAGGACTGGTTCAAATTGTCTTTAAGCCCTTCAATTTCACTACAAAGGGTACCACCATATACAAAACATCATATAATCTAATACTCTACCCCAACAACTCAGATACAAATTCAATCCATCAATCAATTGATTCAATATCATGATGATAGACATAACATTCACATACCTTTATTTGTCTCCGCTAGGCTTCCTTGCATAGCTTCAATACTAGTCCAAAATTGACATTTTAGTCTTTCCAAACCTTACTCCACTCTTCATCTTGCATTCATGCTCACATTTTTTCCTAATAACCACCATTAAGAAGGTTAGCTTTCATCAAGTTATTGGCATTTATCAAAACTTGTCAAATTCTTCCTTGTAAAGGTTCTTAAGCAACATGATAGGACAGGGATAGGAAAATGAGATCTTGAGGTATCCATAAACCTTTAAATCCCTATAAACATGCTCCCAGAGTTTGAAGCTTCAACTCCCTCTATAACTCCTAATTCTTCAATTTTTGCAATAAGGTTTCCCTATTGATTTCTTGAATTGATTTCCCTCCATAATTGTTTATCTGATTAAATTTTTCCCCAAATGGATTTGGGAATGTGATAGGAGGAGTGGGTTGGTTTAAATTTGATCTTGTAATGGTTGTAAAGAGGTTGGGTGTGAGATCTTCTTGTAGAGGAGATGAGATGGAAAGAGAAGCCTTCAGAAAGTTGGAAACTTGGACCTTGGGTTGAGGTGGTTCAAGCTGATAAAGAGGCATCGTATTTTGATATGGTAAGAATGAAGGAACATCTCATTGACAGTGTTCCTCAATCTTAGATTCATTAGCTTCTAATGATTGTAAAGATGCAATAAAATCAAGCATTTGAGTGAAAGACTCACTCATTACCTTGAGGCTTTGTTGTGGACTAAACCAACCAGGTATAGGACCTCTCCACGGACAAGGATGCTTTAAACCATGTTGTTTAGCTTGCATGATTTAACATTGTTCCTTCATGGCCTGTGTGATCTTCTCCATGCGTTGAATTCTTCCTTCAAAATCATCATTAGGTGTGAGACAACTCCCAAAATCTACATACTCTTCCTTTTGAACATCACCATAGTTAGTTGAATAACTAGATGCACATATATTTACATTTAGCTCATAAGAATATGCATACTCATTCTGATTTTTCTCATAAAACTAGTTTGGAGGTGTGTTTTGATAACTTGAAGATGGATTTTGGAAACATGGAGGTGGATTCGAATGATATTGTTGCTAAAACTACAAATTCCATTGAGGAAATGAAGTCATGATTGCACAAATTCATGGAAAAGAGAAATGAAATGATGGAAAAGTGGTCTTTTGATTGATAAAATGGGTTGTTTAGACCAGTGGAGTCATCGGATATGTTAAGAAACTGCCTCAAAAGGCTGAACATTTACCAAGAACACATCAAACTTGGAAAAACAAAAATGTAAACTTCTAAAATAGTCCCACCAAACATGCCAAAACTATTAACAGAAAAAATTAGCACCCTTGGATCTGTTCATGACAATTCCCTACTTTTTGCTAACATAGGTTTGTCTCAAGCTGCAATTCCCACAACTTGGAGACAGTCCCATGTTAGCAAAAAGTAGGGAATTTTCATGAGAAAATCCTAGGGTCCTACTTTTTGGCGTTAACACCCCCTTAAGTGTAGCTTAAGTGGGTAAAAGAAATGGGTCCCGACATTAAGGTCTAATGAAGCACCCAAGTACATAACAAATCCTTCATAAAATTAAGAAACGGAGAAAACTCATAGGAAAAACTCTTCCCCAAAAGAGATACAAGAGAAGTACATAGAAAATATCCCTCTGTAGATACGCCTCCCTAAAGAACATGGAGAATCCCCCCAAAAATAGTGAGAGAAAGAAGAGAAGAAGAAAGAATTAGTCATCCCCCTAGAAGATGAAGCCCTGTGAACTCCCAATAAATCATGTAGATGAAGAAGCTTTTTGTCAGTAAATAAATCGGTGAAGACTACATCCCAATAAGGAATGCCCGAGGTTGCACTGAAATATTATGAATTAAAGGTAGAGGTAATGAAGAATATCTCTAGATGTTGCTCAATAATGTTAATACTCAATTGTGACAAGTGATGATGAATCGAATCGGGTATTAAATAAGACTTAAAATGGTTCCCAACATGCATATGAGAACTGAACCAAGAACCAAGTACTCATGCAGAAGGTGACAACATGAATGATGACAAAGTTGAATTATAGGATTCATGAAGTGCAGGCGGTGGCACCATATAAGCATGTAATGGTGGAGAACATACATCTAGAGAAGTAGAAGAAACAACTCTATTCGAGTTGCCATCAAGGAGGGAACAAATATCCCCAGTGGTGTCGTCAAGATTTGAAAGGTGAAAGTCTACAAACAAATGTGAAATGTCTGGTGAGTAGACCACCCAATGAAGTGGATCTTGTAGACATAAAGATCACTGTTGTATAGAGTTATTGGTAGTCCTTAAGGAAGCAACTTTAAACTTTGATGAAACAAGTGATGGAGGATTGTCTTGTTGTGGAAAATCACTGGAAGCCCTCAAGGAAACAACTCTGAACTCTTGATAAAATAACATGTAATGAAGGAATGTCCTACTATAGAGAATCACCAGAAGACCTTAGGGAAGAAACTTTGAAATGTGAAAAAAATAGGTGATCAAGGAATGCCATGTAAGAGGAGAACGATGGCTTCAATTGTTTCATCTAGATTTGAAATGTGGGAATATAAAGAAGAGAAGAAATGTATGGTAGGTATGAGTCCCAATGAGGTGAATAAAAATTACATATATGATCCTGCTATAAAGAATCAATAAAATCCCTCAAATAAGAAACTCTAAACTCTAAAATATCAACACATATAGGGAGAAAGTTATGATCTTGTTACAAATGACCACTGGAGGCTTACAATGAAGTGACTATGGGTGTAGGGTGAATGCCATGATCATGTTGTAAAGAATCACTAGAAGATCTCAAAGAAGAAAATTTAAACTCTGAAGAAGCAAAATGTACAAAAGGAATTCCTTGATCCCAATGTAAAGAATCATTAGAAGAAACTCTAAAATATGAAGTAAAAACAAGTATAGGACGAATGTCATAATTCTATCACAAAGATAACTAGAATATCTCAAATAAGTGAATTTTAAAACTGAAGCAACAAGTACAAGAAGAATTTCATGATCAAGTTGCAAAGAATCACTAGATTCTCTTGAAGAAGAGACTCTAAAATATAAAGTAGTAACAAGTACAACATAAATTTTCTCAAGTATACATGGGGTGTTAGAAGTAGGAGGATAATTTTTAGCAGTATCCATATCATCCAAACATGAATGGGTTTCTAAGGAACTATCACTTTTAGATGGAGATTCAGTATATCCATATAACTACTAGATGAATTTCTAAGTATTGAAATGGAACTCATTGTATGTAAGATGATGTTGAATATCTTTGAGAATAGATAGACATATTACTTTGTATACCATGTCATTTTTTTTCGACCATGAAATCTTCTATTCATATTGATTATGATCAGTAATGAGTCCAAGGAGATATGACATTTGATCATGCAATATGTAGTGATCATGTATCCCTTGTTTCTAGGAAAACTATTTCTACAAATTTATCAAAACAACATAATGATGAAATTTAATAGCAAAACCTATTATTAAACCCTAAAAATGGAAATTTATTTTAGTTCGTTATTACATTACCCCTAAGATACAATGCTTTATAAATTAGTGTGTGTATAATTTTTAAGGCCTAAAAGTGTCTCATAAAGTCCAAACAAGGAAATGAGAGTACTACTATTGAAAATATATAATAAATACACACATTCTAAAAAATAAATTCCTCAAAAGGATTTTCCAATAGAAAGTTATGGATTTTACATATTCCTTACTCTTGTAAATTTCAACAATTTTTCCTAAACCTTAGAAAAAATATTCATACTCCTCAAGTTAAGCCCTCTTGGGATGGTCATTAATAGGGGATAAAGACCATGTGACTAAGTGCTATGGCTAAGAAAAGGGTGGGGTGGAATTCTCTTCATTACCAAATGACTACACAAAGTGATATCACTTTTGGTGGGGAGATGCACACCACCTTAATGATCTATAAAACACCTTGTCAAACAAGATAAATCTAAGGTACCTGTGGTTAGGTTTAGGTCATGTGCATACATATTTTAATTTTGAAAATGAACAATTTCATCCCCTTAAGGTATGTCCTACAACTATGGTCAAAGAAATACACCAACTACCTCACTAATATATGTGAAACCACCAACAATATCTACAGTACGTATAACCCATATATGTAAAATACCCTAAAAAATTATGTCTTATAGGTGAAACCACCTAGCACAACAAAACAATGGATCAACGAGAGAATCTAAACTTGAAAATAAAACCACATGCAAACTAGGGAAAGTGCATAAACCATACTCAACTTGTGGATAGATATAATGAACAACAGAAGGTAGGGTACAATTATTAAGACAAGTATAAAAACTAGAAACCAAACTCACACAAATAAAATGACATCCCTCAATAATGAATGTGACTACCAAATCTTTAAAATTGGAAAAAACTCACTAATTTTACGGAAAATCTTAGGAAAACTTAGATAGCTTGAATTTTTGAACAATATGAAATACCACCAAATATCCTAGAGATGACCGATGTTGTTTTTAAAGACCAGATATGATATACTTCAAAGCATACTCAAGTTTATTGTTTATCCTAGGGCTTTGGTATGATCTAGACTCAATGACATAGTTTGTTTCTCTAGAGAATGTATAAAATAAATATTTTCTTGTAGAACAACCTATTTCCTTCACTCCTCTCTAATTCTTTAGATCATCCAAAGATGCAAGAAAATAAAACACTCATATATTAAAGGATATATAATAACAACATATAAAAACTCAAGATTTGTATAAAATAAACACCAAAAAACAATGTCATTCGATTACCAGAATGGGCTATGATACCATGTGAGAATGTGGGACAAGATTGAGCATTGATAAAATATGAATTCATAAAGAGTGTAACATTTCAAGAGCTAAACCACACATCAACCAAAAGATAATTTATATTGAAAATGAATTAAGAAATACCTTTGCAAGAGGTGTATAAATAGGAAGTGGGGAAGTGTAACCACCACCTAAAAAGGTAGAGAAGTGTAACTCCCATCTATCCCACCGACATCTAAACAAGCTAAATACATGTGTAAGAAAAATGATGCAAAGGAATATAAAACCTACACTAACAATGTTGCAACCAATGTCACAATTTACGTTGGATGCAGTGTCATAATTTAAGTCACAACTTGTGTCATTTTTTAAGTTGGAAGTAGTATTGCAATTTAAATCAATATTAAAGTTGTAATTAACTTTGATTTTAAGTCGTACGTAGCATCGTTTAAGTCACGCATAAGGTGGATGTAAAGACGATTCTAAAGATCCCTTATTAAGTCATGCATAAAATCAAACTAAAGTCATAAATTAAGTCCTATATAAAGTTGCATTTTAAGTCACCCTAAGGTCCCAGTTAAAGGCACCCTACAGTCCTAATGAAGACAGTTAAAGTTGCATTTTATAAAACCCTAACATCCGAGTTTAAGTCGTCGTAACCTCACTTTAGGGTGACATACTCTGAGACTTTAGGGTGTCTTTAGTGCGATTTTATGATTGATGTCATTTGAAGTCGTCATTTAAATCATCATTAAATCATTTTCGTGACTTAAAATGGCTACCTAGTTGCGATTCGAAAAAAAACTTATATGACGACTTAAAGTTAACTTAAACTGCAATTTAAATATTTGAGTCAAAATGATGTAGTGGATACTACAAGAAGTTGTGCCCCTTTGTCGATTTTTATCCCAAATAGATCTTACGCATGGCTTTTGCATGTCATGTGTTTTTCTTCATTTACCATTCTAGTTGCCACTATGAAGAAAAAATTCATTTGCTGCCATAATTTGAATAAATCACTTAGAGTCCGATGACTATCCAAATGACTATTTAACCTTTGATTGTGTTACTGGGGTTTTATTTTTATTTTTTAAAATTAATTCTCACATCCTTTATTGACTGTAATCACATTTCATTTAGATCAGGAATTGTATAACATTTTGGATTGCATGCCATCTTAGAGTACAATTTAGAGCTTTTGGCAAGAAATGTTTGCATGCTGAAACTGCCCCTGTGAACGGCAGTGAAAGTTTGGTTTGGGATTTATTCTGCTGTCTATATAGTTTAACCATTTAAACATTTAGTTGTACACTTAAACATTTAAAGATTTCATATCTGCATATTTTCTAGACCATTGATGAAGAAAAAATCGTATGAAGCATAAGACAATGCCCAAATGGTCTAGTTTCTGATAAATTTCAGTTGAAATATTGCTGTTAAATCAACTAATAAAAGGCCCTTAAGAAATACGATTGGTTAAGGAATCTAATAGGTCAGTACTAGCTCCTTTGTAAGCCTTAGTAAATGTTGTGCATGGGGTTTATTTTGTAAGCCACCCTACAAAATTTGAGTACGTAATCCAAAGGAGAAAATCAAGCTACATTCATGAGTATATGTTAAGTGCATTTCGTTCCATGTTTGTTGGAATATTCGATGATTTTCTTATATTGTAAATTGTCACGTAGAATTTAAAGGAATTCGCTAGAAATGGGCAATAAGATCGTTTTTGTGGAATTCATGTGGTGTATTTACTCAGTGTATCGCTTGCATACTGTACTCTATAAAAATAGTGAATGTAGCTTGATTTTCCCGTTCGATTTAGTACTCAGATTTTGTTCCCTACGTTTTAGGTAAGGGTCGTTTGCATTCTTTTTTATTTGAGGTGTGTCTCTCGATCAAGTTACTTGTCTTCAACCTGAACAGGTATGCAAGTGTTTCTTTCGTTTACCTTGCTTGTTTATACTTGAGCAATAAATATCACTACTACTGCTGATTCTTATGCTTGCAAACTGTACATCCTACTATTAATCTCCACCTAAACTCTCCATCAAAAATGAGTATGCAACTGGAAAATTATTTTAGAATGAAATTGGCAAGGGCGCTAATTTATTGCTGCTCTTAAGAACTGGTACAAGCAACATGGAGCTTATACTTCCTGTAAACGATTTGAAAGTTGAACAATGCCAAAGTACATGTCTATTATATTTACATTTATACTCATTTCAAAATCAAGATGTATGATATTCTCCCCTTCTCCGAGAGAAACAAAACATTATTTTGGGTGCTACAAAATAGGAAAGAAGACAAATGTAATTATTCTAGTTTTTTCATCATATTGCGAGCAGTAAATTGATGCAGTTATATTGATGCATTTGTCGGCTGCTACAGGGGCTCTACCTGCATTGCTTTAGTGCATAAAACTGCCTGGAAGGAATGGGGCTTCGAGACTCGTAACTTGCATTACTATTTTCGGCCATATTGACGAGTCTACAAACATTTGCACTAAACATACATCGCTCTTCATGCATTTCCCACATCCACCTGTTAACATTTCCATTACACTCTTCTGGTGCAATTGCTAGTTACTTGTATGCAACATTTATGAACGTTTTAAATTGGCACATGAACTTATGGTGTTTTTCCATTGATCCACAAATGAGTCCAATTTATTAGCATGGTTAGGGTCACCTTGTATCAACTCTTGAAATAGCAACTATTATCCTTTCCCTAAAAGAATGATTTGGAGTAGATAAATACATCTATATGTAAAATGGCAAGAAATCAGTTTTGAGGTGCTTATACTGAATTTTTCACATACGACACTAATTAACGACTCCATTACTTAGTGAATTTCTCATTGATTGTTGAAAGATGGACACCATCTTGCTACACCACTGCATCAGCTCAAAAAAAAATTATTGAAAAACACGAATGGGCTCCAACCTCTATTGTATGTTTTAGTTATCAAATTTTATTATTGTCTACTCCAATTAAGAAGAAAAACACCAATCAAATGGACATCAAATTTAAGGCTGAAACTTGCCTATCATCTCACCCTATTACACTCTGACATCACCACATAGTTGTCACTATTGCCTATAGGCATCACCATGCCACCACTATCTTGACAACATCCAACAGGGGAGCCATTTATATGCCGCCAATCATTTGACTTTGTGGGTAGGGAATGTATTAGAATGTAAGGCTTATTTATAAGGATGTCATTAGTTATTTAACTACAAGATGGTTGTAACCGGTTGTAACTATATCAACCATTTTGTAGCTACTTCATTCATAATATAATGACGGACACTATCTCCATACTGTGTAATCTGCCTTCTCATTATTCTTTCTCTCCGCATATTTTAACATTGGTATCAAAGCGTGGGGAAAGCAAAGAGAGAGGGGGAAAGAAAGCCATTTTTCATGACAGTCCCGTTAGGGCTTGCTGAAGAAATTAAGAGACATTTTTTCATGAAGATTTTCATTTGGATTTTTAAGTTTACCTTTTTGTAAGGATTTTCAATAATCGAGAGGCAGAGAAAACAGTGGCGCAAGGAAAAAACGAAGATTGAAGGAAAATCGTGTTTTTTTATTGATGAATTTCAAAAATTACACAGTTAGAAATTTGGGGCAAAGTTGCGAATATACAATTGTGCTTTCAGTTAGAAATTGAGGGCACAATCGTAACTGAAGTAAACAGTTGCTTTTTTTCTGGGGCATTTTTGAAACATTTCCCTTGCATTCGTGAGCGAAAAGGGTGGAAGGGCATTTTTGCATACATATATAGATATAGCCACGATTACATACAAAGTCACGGGCCACGAATTTACAGTCGCATAATGCAACTTTTAGCAAAATAACAGTATCTTCAAGCACAAATATTAGCCACGAAACAAGACGCGAATAGAGTCATGATTCACAGACATTTGAAGGCCATTACGATCAGCCATTACAGTCAAACAACGGCAGCAAAGGGAATACTTGAAATTGGTATTTTATTTTCTATTTACTTATACGCAGTAGTGTTTATTTTATTTTATGGAAATTCAAGTAGAAAAATATTCTGGTCTAAAGTTTCATGCATGGAACGTGAAAATACAAATGCAACTTATGAATAAAAATTCGTGGGATATCGTGTTCGAGCCAATGATGTGCTCAGGGGTAAAAGTATATCAACTACAACCAATATAGCCATGGTTGAAGGCCCACCAAATGCAGAAGGTAGTGAGGACAATGACGAATACACAATATAAAGATGCTCTAAACTTTGAAAGCAAGAAAGGATACATGGTAGATGAAGCTCGGTATGGATGGTTGCTCAGATATTTCAAGAGACTGTGGATCTTGGGAACTATACCCTCACGAGGGTCATGAGACAACTTGATGGAGCTTGTGGATAGCTTAGTATGGATGGTTGTCCAATAATTCAGAAGATCTATGATTCGGGAGTTCAGGGAGGTGGAATCCGAGAACTCGGGAATTCAGCTTGGGAGCTACACCTTTACGAAGGTCATGAAGCAACTTGATGGAGCCCTACCTAGGCATGGCATCACTTTCAAAGTGAAAGCCTCTGAAGATTAAATATTTTTTGGTTCTAGCGTTTTTAAAATATTTGTTTTTGACTTATGTAGGGTAAGTCTTAAGAGGGGGTATTAGAATGTAAGGCTTATTTATAAGGATGTCATTAGTTATTTAACTAGAAGATGGTTGTAACTGGTTGTAAATATATCAACCGTTTTGTAACTACTCCATTCATAATATAATGATGGACACACTATCTCCATAGTGTGCAATCTGCCTCCTCTTTATTCTTTCTCTCCGCATATTTTAACAGAATGGTATCCTACAATAACTGTTAGTTTGTCAGGAACACTATCGGCATTCCAACAATTATTGTAATGCACTTCAAAAATGCCTTTTGGAGTCCCACTAACCTATCTTGTTAATGCTTGAACATTTAAATTGTATTTGATATTTTCAATAAAATTAAAGAAAAAAAATCAGTTCCTCGCCAAAAGTCAGACCTTGTTATATCTGATACATTAAACCTTATTTCGATCTTCCCAATAAAAAAATGTAGTGATAAATTGAAGTGCCTCGCCAAAGGCCCTGGTTTAGTCTTAGGGTGTGGATTTATATATACAACTTAAATAATTCAAGTAAGAGAAGTTTCTAAAATTATTCTTACAATAATAAATTAGATTGAGACAGATTCTCAAGAATGATCAAAATATATGGAATCTTGGGCCCAATTAAAATGGAACAAATACCTGCACCGTCAATAAATTTATGAGTTCAAACATTTGAGATAGAAAAGAATTCAAGTAATCTTTAAAATGCACGTCTCCTAAAAAAATGAAGGGGCACTATTTAATGCAATTATATCTGTTTGCAAGTGTTTGCAGCTACATGTTAGACATTACCACCTGCATCATATAAGTGTTTCTAAAGCGTATAGTTTGAATTATTTGCTTGGTCCACCACATTCCTTTCATATTGTATAAGACTTTCATGACCTTTTCCTCTCAAATTTGATTGTAATAGAATTTTTTGCCACTAAGTTTTAGTTCAATATTTCTTCAGATTGTTTTTTATACAAACATCATACAGACTGAAAGGTCTAATTAACTAATAGCAGCCACTATGTGTTTTTATTGTTTTATGCTTTCTTTGGATTCACATTCAAAATATATGATGCTAAATAGATATTCTTTGACTGTATTGGTTTAGTGTTAATGAAGCATCCCCATAACAAAATATACAGAAAATAAAGTTAAGAAAAAAGCCACTAATATGAATTATCAACAGATGACAATAGATTACAACTGATGTATTGGAACTGCTCTCTTGGCATATCCAAGATAATATAAAGCTGCATTGCAGGTAGTAGAAAAACCAAAAGATTTAGGAAGATAATTGGCATTGCAGAATAAATCTCGTAAAGAGACTATTGCCAACCATGTTACACACTAGTGAAATCTAAACCATATCAAGAGTGAAAAGACAAATCATAGTGATTTCTCATATTCTGTTTGAGCCAGGATAGATCACCTCCCTGACCAAATCAATCATAGATCAATAAATATGAAACATTGCATGCATAACTAATTAAAGTCACAGAAGTGTGGCATTAAGAAATTAATTCAAAATAACCTTCTAAAGAGCATCTACCAGATAGTATTTGAAAAAATCAGAACATAAGAAAAATAAAAAAAGATGATAGGAAGGAGGAAAAACTTCACCTTAATGCCAATTCAAGCTCTTTTTCATCATTACAGTTATAGCCCAATAAGTATGCACGTGCTGCAAGATATCACAAGCATGTAATAAAAATGATCAGCTAAACAAAAGAAAATCAACAAAACCAAAAAAAAAGTTGATTGCGACATCCTCGCCAACAACATCAACACTTTAAAAGGTATCCAAATGACAAGTACCCAGTCTGACTGATTTACAAGAAAAGTGCACATAAACACACACACCCATCGTCCACATTTTTCATTCGTGCAAAACCAAATCAGATTATAAGAAATAGTGAAGCGATTCTTGAATAGAATGTACTAACTCAAATATTACATATGACAAAAATTGTATCATCGTGTTTTGGGCTAGGACTCACAAGTATGTATCTTGATGCTAAAAGTCGTTATATATTGAAAAGAAAAACTGATGATTAGAATAGAGATACAATAATATTATGACAGATCATTCCATTTCCTTTCACCATATTCTTTGATTTTTCTCCAACCCAAAGTCCAGAGAGCATACTATCCTACTTGGACAACAGATTATTTTAAGTCTCAAAACATTAACCATAAGACATTCTCAATTTCTCCCCATGCCAAAAAACAGGCTACAAACCGTACTGGCACAGGATGAAAATTCAGATTACGGTATCTAGTATTTATTTTCTTCTGAAAACAGTCTGATACTGCAAAACAAATCAGAAGTGATCCAAGATTCTGCAATTCAAATTTCAAAGGTAATTTCTAATGAGTTTCACAGAGTAAGGAAAAAATAAAGCTACTAGAAAAAATCCCCTAGTTGCGTTAAAAACTATTATACTCAAAGTTTAGATTAGGTAGAGCCACAAACAAGTAAACTATGAATCATTAGCTTTCTTAAAATATGTACTATCTACGTGTAAGATATTTCTCTAGGCTATCTAGAAAGAGTTTATTACACTTTTGTTCCAGATTGGTATTTTCAGGAAGCTTACAACAAACCTGTTGGGGGATGAGAAAATCACATTTATTGTATTTAGAAACATCTAAGGATTCAGTCATTTAGTCCCATCCCCACAGGTATAAAAATCTAAGAAGGGCCACAAAATCTAAATAGATATTACAACGTGGATGAATGGTCTGCAGCCTTTGTATAGGTTGCAAGGTAACTAAACAAGAAATGTGAACAATTCCAAGTCCCTATGGATGTAGAGTTAGGATCAAATTTTTGAGCTAATTTTCAAACCCTAGGATTGGATATGACCAAGTGCATTTGAAATATCACAATCAAGGTGAAATATCAGTTAAAAACCCTCAATAAGGAGCTCAACCTTCAATATTGGAATCAAGAGAGATGAATATGAGAAGCAGTGAAAATCATTTGAGAACAAGAACTGAAAGTCTTTGGAAGCTCCCTCTAATCCCCCATTAGTATCTTGGAATGACCTCATCTTCCAAAAAGTATTTAATACATTTTGCATCTCCGTAGTTGGCACAAGCATGTGTTATCAATTTTATACTTGCCTTGTAAAGCTATTGGCATTCGATCCCAGAGTTATTAATGGATTTTATTCTTGCAGGCTATATATTATAACTATTTTTACAATGATGTTCGTGTATTACTCTATGATACAGAATTAATTGGAAAATTAATGTGTAAACATTAATATGCTTAGACACAAGACTAAAATAATGCCTCATCCACCGGGCCATAGAGTCTTTGAGAGTATTACAACCAGAAAGAATTTGAACAGCTATCATTTCACAAATTAATTTTAAAAAACCAGATTTTACAGGTTAAAGATACCCAGCTGATCATAGCTTTCGATTTTTCACATATGATGCTGTTCATTTTAAAATGACTTGCAAAATGGTTGTCATTGAATTACAAAGTCAATTTTGCATATGAACCTTCCTTCACCTAATGTTACCAAGACTACAGAAAATTTTGTTTCTGAGAGTATCTAGTGTATTTCAAAGAACATTGTTGGCATAAACTATACGTTAGTTTATTACGCTGCTGTTAGTTTATTGAGTTCGTTTTGTTCTGATAGAGCTGATGTGCACAGAGGAGGATACAGCAAATTACACAAACTACTTAACACAGTAACACAGAAATTTGAAGTGGGACTATAGATTTACATACATTCCATACAACTGTAAGAAAATGAACAAATACACATTGGTTCCTACTCAACTCCTCTTCTGTATTTATCTTTATTCAAATAAAGAGTACATTGTTCATATTACAGCCGTCAATACATAAACATACTCCGCCTCTCTATTCTATTCTACTCCGCTTTATTCTATCACATACATACACCTCTTCCACTCTACAAACACATTTACATATATTCACTCTATTCCATCACACACTCTCAACACACATATTACAACCTTATCCTCTTTGTATTTGTACATTTTACCTCCACTACCAAACAATCACGTCTATTATACAAATCTATAGTACATGCATAGCCCTCATTCCGACCTGCAAAGTCCGGTTTCTTTGAAGTGCAGCTTCCTCAACACGCAGTATATTGTGTCTTCAGTGTGTGGCATGTGGTATGTTTTGCCTTCAATGTGCACAATGCAGTCTATGTATTCTGCTCAATTCAATGACGAACCCTGCGAACATCATCCCCGTACTTAACCAGTTGTCTCGTCCTCAAGACAACCAAAAGGGATGAAGAACCTGCCAAACTTCAAAAAAAATCCCACGGCTTTTTATTCCGCGTGTTTTCTTTTTTGCCATCATTAGTGGGGGAATGTACGCCATCAACAACCCAAAACTTAGACATCTGGCATAAGAAGGCAGAGTACTTTCTCTGCTCGACTAACCCGGCTAGGTTAGGGTCGGGGAAACATTCCAACAAAACACAATTTCTATAATACAAGGCTAACTTACCCCCTTGTGTATTTACTTGGCAAATTGGGTAGTTAGCCACTTCTCAAACTCCTACCGCAATCTTTGTGGCGGCCCTCTATTGTATCTAGAGAAAATGTGCATTTCGAACAACCAGCAAATGTCAGTTTAAAAGGGAATTGGTTTGTATGTAATTGGCATGATTTCAGATTCCAATTCTCTCGTTTTTGTAGCTTCTTCATCTACGAGCTCACCATGCTGCCATATTTGTCCATGTCATCTATTGTTTGTACTCTAGCACATTGCTGCTTCTTGTATGCATCCCCTAATTGTGCCAACCTCAACTGCTCAGTCCCATCCATATATTCCTAGATGTTATATTATATGCCTTGCAGAATTCTGCTTCAATGGCATCAAGCTCCTTTATCTCTTGTTGAGCAAAGGCTGGCCAACCTACCGAGTTGGCAAAATAGGCCACTGCATCACCCAACGCAATTCTAAGTTCAGCTACTTGTGCTTCTATCTTTGCCCTCTTCAAATTCTTTGTTTGTAGTGGCATCAGTTGGGCAGTCTTGTAGTTTTCCACGGCCTCATCGTGGATTTGTTGATCTCTTTACTCAGATGAAGTTAAGTGGAGTTGCAAATTTGTCACAGTTTCTTGTAGTTTTCTTGATATCGGCCAAGTGTCATCGGGGTCATATTGCACCATAATTTTTGTATATCTGCAAAAACATTCTCCATCACATCTTCTAGGGCCACACACCGCTTCATCCAATGTCCTATTTCATCTAGGTTGCCTTATTAGCGGCCTTTTGTATGTCACTAATTTGGGTCTTTCGTAGGGTCAAAAATTTATTCATGTGTACAATGGGCCCCTGCTCACTTATATCAATCACTCCCTTCAAAAGGGAAAACGAACCCAATTGTCACCTTTTTACAAAGATATTTTTAATTGTATCAAGGATCGTGACCAGACCTCCAAATGTGGAAGGTACCCGGATAGACCCATCTCCTACCTACTTTTGCATCGCATCCATCTTTGCTGCCTTATCTTCATGCTCCTTTTATTTGGCCAATGTTTCTCTTGTGACCTTCGGATCTACTTCTTTTTTATCAACCACTTCCTTAGCAGCCTTCAACCATGCAGTCAGTTCCTCCACGGCCTTTACTTTTGCCTCCCTGGCTCTTGTTTCATCTTCTTGTTTTTGTCTTTTCTTCTCCTCTTCCTTTTCCTCCTCTTTTGCTCTATTTTCGGCCTCCACAGCCTTTTTATTCTTCTCCTCCTATTCTAGCTTTCTTTGGGCCTTCGCGACCTTCTTAATCTTTTTATCCTCTAATTTTCATTAGGCCTCCATGGCCTTCTTATTTTCCTCTTCGTCATCTTTTTGTTTATGGGCCTCCGTAGCCTTCATATTTCTCTCTTCTTCCCTCAGCTATTTATAATTTTTCTTTCTCGATTTGTTGTTGGGCCTTCAATGCGGCAGCTTCAATCTCTGCATTTGTTTTTTCTTGTTCTTTTATTTCTCTCTAATTGTTCCCTCCTCTTCCTTGCTACATCCTCTTCTTGTTTGATTTTCTTCATAGTTTTTTGTTGCTCTGTATGTATACAAATGTTCTCATGATGTTTCTTAGTTTGGAGTTTGTGCTCCTACAACTCCTTTATCTTTTCTTCTGTCCTTAGGGTTTAATTTATTCTTTCCTAGTATCTTTGCCAATTTTTCGTTTAGCTTCATTTAGGTTGCCTTGGAAACTATTTATAACGTCCCTTATTCATTTTTCCAAAGAAACAAGGAGATATTCTAAAATGTCTTCTAGGGGTTGTAGGTCATCTTTTATATACTCTATCATTTCCATTTTTTTTGTTGAGGGTGCTTTCTCATAGCTTATGGTTACATTGTGTAATCCAACCCCTACCCTACATTATTTGAGAAGTGTATGTATTAGTTATAGTGGTTCAACATCTTAATCCATGGGGTTAAATGGGATCCCCTTCTCTTCACTGATATTCATGATTTCAATGTTTGGTTCTTCCACCATTGTCTCCATCTTTGTTGTTTCTGCCATAAATTTCCTTTGATGCTTAGTTGTGAGTATTCTCTTCATCACCCACATCTGATTTTTTGTGAATTCCTTAGGTAAATTTCCTATTTTTTCCTTATTTTATTTTTACTTATTCTTAGGGCTTGTCCTTATAGCCACAAATATTGGGGTTTTACTTTTCTTGTATGAGGGACATGTATGCATGTTTTAGAGTTGATTTTTTAAACCCTCTCACCAGTGAATAAGGATCATAATTTTTTTTTTGTATTTGGTCATTGTATTCCATCCCCAAACTTACATCTTCTCCCCCTTTTCCTTCTTCTCTAGTCATAAGATTCTCAACTTCTTGTATATTTGACAACATTCCATCTTATCTCTTATGCATCGTTTTCTTCTATAAAAGGTAGAACTCCATCGGAATGAGCTCTGTATTTTTTGTGTGTTTCTTCTATGATTTCAATGATTTTTGGCAGAATTGTATTCCTTGTATCAACTAGGAACTTCCTTATAGATTCTTTAATGCTTTAAAATTTTCCATGTTTTACCTTGTATGGTAGTGGTGCCATTGTAGTTATTCTTGGAATGAAATGCACAATGTATAAATTGTTTGCAACTATAATGCAAAAAGCTCATTTTTATAGCATGTCACCACCTGCTTGAAAATCCTAATCTTATGCGTTACCATTTTTATAATGCTTCCCCCCACTATAAGATTTATGTTATTGCATCTACGTCTATCATGGTTTGCATGTGGGATTTTATATGTGCTCCTATAGGCTCATCATTTATCCATATTATTTATCCTTCTTTTTGCAACATTGTCTTTGTAAAGTACATGGTTAAACATATCAAGAAGGAATCATAACATAAATCATGTTTACCAAATTTCATATTATTTACATTATCATTGAATTCTTCAAGAAACATTTCACAAAGGTTATATCTAAATCTATCACCACCATTTCACATGTTACTATGGAACCCTTGGATGTGCGAAATCATCTCTATTTATATGAAATACTTTCCATGAAACCTCCTTAACTTCCTACCACCATATACCTTTTGGTATACCACCTATCGAAACTCCTCTTTTATTTATAGTAGTCCCCAACAACCTCATAATTGTCTTCCCCATGGATTTCTTGTCCAATTTGTGCATGTTATGCCCCTCTCTCATTAAGCATGTAACCTTTTCTATTACTTCTTTTGTGACTGGGTATGTGCTATCCAGGTATAACATTATATTGTCTAACCAACTAAGCAATATTTTCATATTTTTTGCTACTAGGATGAAATAGGGAAAATTGTGCCAAATGTCTAATTTCATTCAAGGAATCACTTTTACTTGTGTCTTCCATTCCTCTTTCTGGGTTTGAGGATTTACCTCAACTAGGTATTATTTTTTTGTCTCAATCTTCCCATGATCTTTTTTTGCAAGTTTAGAGTGGGTTCATGTTGTTAGATCATCTCCAAGAATATGAGACCTTGAACAAAGGGATGTGTAAAAAATCCCCTTTTGGATCAGGCACATATGCTATTTTGACTATGTTTCTTCTACTTGGGTCCATTTAATTTGCTCTCTGATACATTACCATTGGTGCAACCATAGTTGTGATATCATTGCTTAGGATACCCTAATATCCTATGTCATTCCAGCTCACAAACCCTAGTGTTTTTCACTCTTGTTTTTTGCAAGAAAATTATCTAAGTATGGAAAGGAATGTAATTTTACAGAGGGGGATGACTCTTATTTACATCCTTTTTTTGACTTTGATCTTCTATTTTAGTCAGTCATTAATGCCTCCAAATCCACCTAATATTTAGCCATGATTTTATTTTAATCGGTGTAACTTTCCTTGATGTCCTTCACTTGTAAGCATGTTCACTACCTTCACCGCTTAATCCTTTGCTCACATGTGGACCCTTTTTCACGACGTTTGGCAACTTAGTTATTTTTTTCTATTTTTGTACCACAGCCCATGAGTAAACTATATTTACTTTTTCCCTTTGTTTCACAACACGTTCGACGTTATTCAAAAGTTTATTTTAAGACTACACCCTTTTTGCAGGTTTCCACAATCTTACCTTGCACTAAATCAGTCGAATTTCCAATTTTCAATTTGGTGGCACCCACTTTTGTATTTTTATTGTTTTTCCCAAAAAAACTAAATTTCCGGCTATTTACTATTTTTCCTCTTTTTTGAAAATTGTTTTGTATCTTTCCTTTTTTTCCAAAATCTATGTTGTTAGATTTATTTGTTTTTGTTTCAAAATTGTGTTCATGGTTATTCTTTTTTTTTTCAAATTATTGTATTAAAATTTCTTTTCTTCTCAAAATTATTTCTATATCGGGAATCCCTTTAAATGTCCTTACCAAAAATATTATTTGTGTGTGTTTATCGATGTTTTTTTAGTTTCCTTCATTTTGCATAGCCACATAAACCTTTACCCTAGTACCATTTACATGTCCTCTTTGCTCTAGCCCCGAAAAAGGTTCTTAACTTAATTTCTCTTAATGACATAATCTCATCCACTATATATGGGCCTAACCATTGAATTTTTAGTTTCCCTAGACTTTTTATACTTACTATCATACAACAATACCTTATCTTATTTGTTAAAAAACTTATGTTTATAATGGCAGTCATGTTATGCCTTATATCTCCGTTTTTCTTTGAGTTTGATTATATGCAGAATGTAAGACCTCTTCTCATCTAACTTTTCCGACTCCACAAACCACTCATGAATAGACTTATCCTCATTTGTCTAGAAAGATACAACTATTCTCAAACTAGGAATAATAAAATCTATTGGAATTGTGGCCTCCATGTTGTATGCTGGTTGAAACAGATAGTATTTATTAAGTCTTTTTTAAGTTGTGTGGTATGCCCACAATGTCATATGTATCTTCAAGCCTCAATATGCCTCATCCAAGTTACAAATTTCCATAAGAATATTCGTCAAGTACCTTGTTGAATGCTTCCACTATTCCATTTTTCCCATGGATGTTATGGTGTACTTTTATTGTGATTTATCAAGAAATGTTTCAACAACTCCTTATGGTCTCATTCAAGAAGAGCTTTCCTTGATAACTCATCAGACTAAGTGGAAGCCCAAACCGTGTGATGTTATTTTCATATAAAAACTTTGCCGCTATCTTCACGGTACAATCTTTCATGGGAATAACCTTCACCTAATGTTTTAATTATTGCAGTCCCCATTGTTGATGAATATTGACATGTGAATGGTAGGTCACAAGCTTGTTTTAAAGGACCCAATAAATTCTATCACCCATTTATCAAATGGGGTCGATGCCAATATCAATCTCGAAGGAATCTCATCTCTAGCATTTAGTTTTCCCACCCTTTAGCATAATTCACAACTTCTCATGCATACTTGTGTGCATATTTCAAATAGTGTAGGCCATCGCAGGCCCACTAATAGTGCTTTTCTTGATGTTTTTATCTCCTCCATTATGTCCTCTAGCTATACCTTCATGTGCTTCTTTTAAGATATCTTCTCTTTCATGTTAGAGTATTACCAGCCATAGTACTCGGTCTCTTCCCTTCTTTCATAATGCTCCTTCAATCAAAATAAATGACAATGCTTGAATTAGCAGCCTCTTATTATCATTTATAGAACATCCCTTTGTAAATTCCCATGTTGCCAAGAATTGTGCCAAAGTTTCCATCTCTTTTGGCATTGACTCTACACAAAATAGATGTGCTCCTGGAAAATCATCTTCGATCGGTCCTTTATCTTCACCTTTTCCGATCCACAAGTAGTCGAGACCATTATTAAGCTACCCTAGTTTCAATGCAATAGTAAATTCAAACTCCTGAAATAACATTAATCATCAGCATATCCGCCCGTGTATCGCTAGTTTATTTACCAAATATTTCAATGGCTCGTTATCATTATAAAACAAAAACAACATAGCTAACAAATAGTGTTGATATTTTCGCATGGCAAATATCATTTCTAGTGTTTCTCTCTCTATAGTTGAGTATTCGTGTTCTGCCTTGGCTAGTTTTCTAGTGGCAAAGGATATAGGATGGTCAATATTACCTCGTGGTTGTGCTCACAATACTCCAATGGCTATTCCTAACATAGCTACATGTACATGAAATGCCACCCTCCCGTCTGGGAAGATTAAGATAGGTGCATTCAATATCTTAGTTTTCAACGTTTTAATGCCTCATGACACTTTGCAGTCTTCTATTCCTTTATAGAAATACTTTATTTTCTTTGTGCTAACCTCTACTAAATCCCTCTTTCCTTCCTCCACCTAGAACTTTATATTCTGCGGTTGCAATTCTTCCTCCAGGTCATGCAACTTTTTTTCCATATTGCAGCAATGCATAGGCTCTCTTTGTCTATGTGATTGGCCTATCACCTCCCAATTTCCAATGTAGATAGCATCCTTTGTGGTACCATATTTTGCAAATTGACTAATTGCATCCTCATTCAATGTTAGAAGAAATGTTTTTATTTTTCTCAGGACGCAGCATATCCTTTTGTCTAGGTCCCAAAAGTTAAAAGTTCTACAAAGAAAATTGTTATTTGGTCCCATTCTTTGGTCTCAAGGCGTGTTTCCTACTGTTAATACCATGCCCGTGAAGGGGTCCGAGAGTCCGGTAGAAATCCTAAACCCACATCCGAAATGCGGTTTTTCCAATCTCTGTTCACTGCCTTTCACAGCGGTTTATATGTAGTTGTGGGTCTGTCACTCCTGTATATTTCGGAATTTCCCAAAAACTCCCTTCATGTTGCATGAATCTAGTTTTGAACAAGATGGTAAACACATACCGTGTCTTGATATTTTGTTTATGGGTTGCCCGCCACCATGTGGAATTAATGGTAAGAGTATCATTTAGTGCTTCTAGTCTCATTTGACACTCCACTTCCTAGCCAGAATACTCCCCTTATTTCCCTCCTTGGTTTTATGCTTTTTGTGGATTCGTCCTCCACAATGTTGTCCACTTTCCTTTTTCCCACAGTTATCTCCCTTCATATTGCGGCCTTATTCTTATACTCTACAGCATCAATTACCCTTAATTCTTCCATGGCGTCTTGATAAATGCTCACGGTCTCATCATCTTCCTCCACCAAGTAGTATTGTTCTTTAGTATTATCCTTTATCCCCTTTGTGGCATCGTACCAAATTGTTCTCGCCACCATTCTCATGTGTAAGAGTTTCCTCTGGTCTCGAGGGTCTGGTATAGCCAAGATTCAATGTCCTCCTTCGTATCAGATTCAACTTCTTCACTCTCCACAGTTATCTCCCCTTCATCATTAGGTTCAAAATCATGATTGAAAACAGATGTCTTCTCAATTGTAGAGGTAAACACTACAAAGATTCATCACTCTCCTAACTATCTCCCCTTCAACACGAGATAATGATGAATGATGATCGAACGCAAGAAATAAACGCTTGATCCGTTGCTTTTCCGTCAAAGATTCATCCAACTTTCTGACTATTGTCTTAAATCTTTGATCAAAATCTTTCACAGATTCTCCCTCCTATATTAAATCCCTAATTTTACCAACACTCTCATTAGTTGCATCCGGGTAATGGTAATCAGCTTTGAACTTTGTCTTAATTCCATCTCGTGTTTTATTGCGGGTAGGGCTTATCTTCATATACCATTTTAAGGTATCATCTTGCAAAGTTCCCATAAAATCGAACAACTTAACCTAGTCATCTTGGACATTGTTTACTTCTCCAATGGGAATCTATAACTAGCAATGTTCTACTACATCCTTGGTATCCTTTCCAAACAATGGCAATTTTGTCTTATGAGCCATTATTGGTTGTGTTGGTGTTGTCTTACTACTACCAATTATACTTTGAATCTTAACTGGCTTTTTCTCCTTCTTACCTTTTCCTTCACTCACTAGTTTTTGGTAAGATCTAGTTCTTTCTTTATCCCTTTTTTTTTCTTTTTAAAATACCTTTTCCCTAGTACTCCATCAAATCCTTCAGCTACTTTATCTCTTTTCTCACCTTCCACCCTTTGTTTTTGATATTTTCTCCACAAGTAACCTTTCTATATCTATTTTATGAAATGTTGTCTACTTCGATTTTTGCAATATCAAGGGGGGAGACGCTTGGTCCAAGGGGTTGATTTCCGCAAATAGTCTCTTTCAATTGAAGGGGGTGTGGGGGGGAGGGGGGGGGGGGGGGGGTGGGGGGTCTTCATGAACTACTTTCTTCGTTATTCTCTACATCAGCAAACAATCTTCTACCCATAATATTCCTTAATTTAACCTTATCACCTGAATGGAATCTAAATTCATCATCTTCTAATTCTTTCATATCTTGACTCCTTCGTTTTTTATCTACTTCAATCAAAACTTCTAATAACTTATCTAACTATACTCTCTTGGTTTCTTTTGCTACTACTTTCTATGTTAACTTCTCTAAATCTTTTGATTCCCCTAATCTTAAACTCTTCATCTCATTGCTACCTCTGATTTCCACATTCTCTTCCCCCTTCTCTTTTATACTTAATCTACCTAGGGACACCCATTCCCCTTGGTCTTCAGCTCCCAAAATTCATGGCAGGCATGCAGAAAATGTTGCTATTCTATCTACTGATCCTAACATCCTCCTCAATAAATTTTCATGCACCATTTGTGCTTCCTACATCCATGCTCTATCTATATCTTTTCCAAATCTATGTTATTGCTACTTGTTTTTGGTGGGGTGGCCAATATAAGCTACCGAGATGTATCATCTGAGTTAAGTATTGAAAATTGTGTATGCTCAAAATGTCATGATTGTCCTCCTTCTAGGTCCACAAGAACACAACTCAATGACTCACACATTTTTGTTTTCTTAGATTAAGTTGATCCATACTTTCCTCCCTTTCGAATCTTTGTTAATCTACTATTTCCTTAATCTTCTCTTTCTCCTCAACTATTATAATTCTCTCCTCATCAATACCCATTCTATGCTACTATTCTAACTACTTTCCTAACTTTCCTTTGCTTCACGACCTGCGGTATACTACTACTCTAAATCCCCTTTGTTGTGTAGCCCATGGTATACTAAATTTTTTATTTTTCTTACTTTTACTCTTTTCCAGTTGTGCTCCTCTTTCCTTAGTCCTTTTTCCTCCTCTTAATCCTAAAATCAACACTAATTTCCCTTATTATTTTGATTTATTTTCCCCGTTTTCTTTCTTATTTATTTCCCTCAACCGTCAACCCAAGTCTGCTTCAAGCATCACATCCTTCTGGATCACCCCTTTCCACCCATCACCCCATAGGTACCTCCCCCCTAATAAATCTGCATGCGCTTATTGTTAGTCCTTTTTCAACCAGAGGGATTTTAATAAGCATGACTGATGCAGCCTAGAATTCACCAGTAAGACCCCAGGCGCGCTGGCACATCACTCAACCTAGACTGAGCGCTCACCCAAAGCGCGCAAAGGTACCAGGCCCTTCTTTAGGGTTGTTGTTGCAGGATGTTAGCATGATGAAGACTTAATACATGCAGTTCCATTATTAATACATCATTCTACAGAGCATGCCAAATCTATAACTAAGGGAGAACAGAATTAAGTACTAACCATGATGAAATCAAGAACATACTAGATCCAAATACATACAGAACTAACACTTAGATTCAGCCAATATCCTCCATTATATTAAATATGACAATTGCACAGAAGCTCCTTACAGTAATAGTAGTATACGCTCATGCGCGTCACAGATCTAACAGCATAATCTCACTATACCCTAGTTCTCACACGTATATCTATGCTCTCTTTCCCTATCTCCGTGCATCTCTTTTTACACAGTTTACTACCTACTTATAAGGGTGGGGTCTTGCCCTTCACCGCTTATCTAATCCCAAAATAGGTCGCATGCTATTATTAGCCACGCGCTTTTTACAGTCATAGCCCCACATGCAAGTGTGCTAATAATAGACTCCCTTTAGTCAACTGACAGTGATAAACTTATTCTTAGCCTGAATCCATGCAAAGTGCTTTGTAGTCGATCCTCCAAAAATAGCCAATGTGTGGCGTGCACGTCTTTGCGTTGTTTGTGTGCTCTGCACACCATCTCTAAAAATAGATCCTCATGTGCAAAAACGTCTAAGTCCCGAAATATGAACTTATCCTTCGCGCACGTGTTTCCCTTATCCATTCGCGCCTTTAAACATGCCATGTTTTCCCGCGCAGACCTCTTGTGTGCCTTTTGTTAAGTATTCTTTGCTCAACAATGACCCTTGCTATGAAATGTCCTTTAGGTCCTCTTAAGAACTCCGCTTTCTTCGTGTCAAAGCTTTGTCCAAACTTGAATCGCCAACGGAAAAAAAAAAGAATCAAGGGTAGTTTCAAATCAAGGTTCATCTATATCCTCAAGTTCTTGTACCTTCTTAGTCCACTTAATCCATTCGTCCAACCACAATCTAGTTAAATCAATTCATATTGCAACCCACTGAATCCAAGGCCACAATAGATTTGGAAGAAAGACCAGAATTCTTTGCCTTGTGCTCTGAAGAAATCGTTAGTGATGCATCAATAAGAGTATCATGTCCTCTTAACCTCTTGCTCCAAAAAGGTTTTTCGCTTTTCCCTCTCACCAATTCTCAATCTTCCTATTTGTTGGCTTCCAAAAATGTAATGGGTATCCATCATTGGACATCAGTTAACCGAACTTGGGCTCATACACCAAATGTGGCATAAACTATACGTTGTTAGTTTATTAAAGCTGGTGTGCACAGAAGTGAATATAGCAAATTACACATAAGCTACTTACATAGTAACACAAAAATTGAAGTGGGACTAGAGATTTACATACACTCCAGAGTCCATACAATTGTATGTAAATCAACACATACACATTAATTCCTACTCTAACTCCTCTTTTTTATTCATATTATCAGTGTTACACAGGGACGCATCCACCCCGAAAACCAAGTCTCTAGGATGTCCTGGGGATGGCGGGATGGGGGGAAACGCCTTCCCAGATTCCCTGAAGGGGATCAAAGGAGGGGCGTCTCTAGGACGTCCCTCAATATCAGGGGATGTTTCGAGGACGTCCCAGGGATGTCTGTTTTTTTTAATAATTTTTTATATTAATTTCTTTGTTTTTTTCTCTTTAAAAACTTATTTTTAAATTGTACTCTTGTAATGTAAGATTTTTTTTAGAAGCCACTAATCTCTACTGGGAGAAAAAGTCAATATGTATAACTCTAATTAACATTCACTTTGGAATCTCCAATTACTTACAAAGCATATATGTATTTTTCTATAGGAAGAGTAAGGTCGTGTAGATGATAAACGCAGTAAGGAATAGATCAAAACATTTACTGGTTAACCATAACCCATCTGTATTGTATTAAAAAGACATTAAGAATCAAGAGTGATATATGAATATAGAAATTTTAGAGCACAAATGCACATGGTGGACTGTCACAAACTACTATTCAGAATTTTTATTAAATTTATTTGTATATTTTTAATATTTATAATTTAATATATTATTTTAATAGTCGTCCCCCTGATGTCCCGAATTTTGGAAATTGTCCCAGAGTTTTAAGTATTATGATATTTATTCAAATAAACCACACATTGTTCATATTACAGCCGTCAATACATAGACATACTCCGCCTCTCTATTCTATTCTATTCTACTCCGCCTTATTCTCTAACATACATACCTCTCTTCCACTCTATTCCATCGAACACTTAATACACACATATTATAACCTTATCCTCTTTGTATTTGTACATTTTAACTCTGCTGCCAAACAGTCGCGTCTATCATACAAGTCCATTGTAGACGCAGAGTCTTCATTCCAGAACACGAAGTCCACTTCCTCTGATGTGCAGCGTCCTCAACCCACAGTATATTGTCTTCAATGCACAGCCGGCAGTATGCCTTTAATGCGCGCCCTGCAGTATATGTATTCTACTCGATTCGATGAAGAACCCTGCCAACATCAATATGGGATTGTAGGAGGTTTTGTCTTAGGCAAGTAAAAATTATTGATATACATGATGTTCAATTATGAAAAGGCACCACCGAGAGGTCTTAGCTCAAGCTGCTCTTAGTAAACAGCCATTGAAACTTACAGATACTTGTGCCATTTTTGTGTATATGTGTATACACACATAAATACACACACCCACATCCTTCCATCATGTCAATGTCAGATTTGTTATGCATAAATGTTCAACCTGTAAATTTCTTTTATCCCTTTACTTTTCTGAACACTGGTGCCAAAATATCTGGTCGACCTTATGTCACAGTAAGGAGTGAGAAGGAAATAATGTCATTTTATTTAAAGCATAGAAACAGAGAAAAAGAATATAAAAAATCAAGTGGAACTCACCCAAAATTCAGTGACTGTGGACGAAAGAGCATATGCATGTGATACACATTAATGATCAAATTATGTTAGCTGAACTTGACTAGACACATACACAAGTCGATTTCAAAAACTAGGCATATCAGCAATGAAATACAGGTATTTTCATCCTCCATTAGAAATGCAAAAACCCAAAATGCAGATAAGAAAGAAAAAGAGAGGGAAATTGTCTTGAAATCTCCAAGGAGGGAAACAGCAAATATTCTTAAACATTCAAAGTAAAGGAAAATGTCAGAAAAAAAAACCCATCTCTGCAAACGGGAAACTAACAGATTTTAACCATGGAATACAAAATGCTCTCAGAACACATTATTGAAATTTAACACTACAAGTACAAAGCTAACCATAGGCAAGGTTTTTTTTTTTCATGATGGTTTTCCTAAGACATGGCATGGTAATGAATATCTGTTTTTGGTGGTCAATAGGTTCCATGAAATGGCAATATTGATGCCCTGCAATACGGCTTTCAATGCCCATGAATCAACGAAATTGTTCTTTCAGTATAAGTGGGTATATTTCGGGCTATCATAGGTGATTGATTCAGATGGTGACAGAAGATTCCTAAACCAATTTTCGACTGCATTATAGGCACTGATTGACACTAACCTGAAACATTCAATTGTGTTTTATCTGCTGAATGATGCACATATGAAAGTGATGAACCAAACATTAGTACATTTTCTGCAAGGCTATAACAGTAAGCATCCAAATGTGTGGGAAAAGAAAATTATGTTCACCATTATTATAAGGGACAGTACATGGATCCATCAACCGACTATCATTCAAAAACTTGTTTAGGATTTAATCCTCAAGCACCTCAGGCTATCATAATTTATTGTTTCAGACAGTGACAGAAGATTCCTAAACCAATTTTGGACTGCATTATAGGAACTGATTGATGCTAACCTGAAACACTCAACAGCATTGTCTGCCGAATGATGGACATATGAAAGTGATGAATGAAACATTAATACATTTGCTGCACAGCTATAACAGTAAGCATCCCAATGTGTGGGATGAGAACATTTCATATATTCACCATTATTACAAGGAACAGTATATCAATCCATCAACCAACAACCATTCAAAACTTGTTTAGCATTTAATCCTCAAGCACCTTTCAATATGGCTTTTGAAAAAGGTGAGACACAATTTGTGTCAGATGAAAGTGATGCTTAAAACTGTTCATCTCCACAAGCGTCGCACCACTATCCTCCTCAGTGCCAAATATGTTGATGCCGGGAAGGAAACAAGGACACGTGCAAGTACAAGCAACCTAGACAGAGCTCTGTGCAAACGGGCGGAGCTCTACCTCTCTTGAAAGGAGGGCCCGCAAGTGAGGAGGTGATTACGAAATGGACTGCACGTGCGGGGATCTCCCCAAGGTTTCATTTCACCAGGTCCTGGTGGCCATAAGATTTGTTGAGAATAGCTCAAGCCAGGCTGGTGGTTGTAAGATTTTACAAGGGCGTTTGTTGGTTTGTGCCTAGCCAAAGGAAGCTAGTGACTTGGGAATCAATCACAGGAAAGTCGGTTTGAAGGAAGTTGCAAGCAAAGACAACCTATTTTAGCCTAATGATTACGCGAAAGCCATTAAAACAAATATTCGGCTATGAGTATCACTTGTAAAGTTGTAACATAAAGAGGGCGCTTTATATGCAGATAACAAGCTTTAAACCTGCTACTAACGATGTTGTGAAAGAAGTGCAAAAGAGAGTACAGTAGGGAGCAACAAATCCATGAAGTTAGCTCAAGCTCGCTTGAACACCAAGATCCATCAAATTCATGCCCACTCTACCAATATGCACTCAATCAAGACACAAGCAAGTGCAGGACTCTGAGGGAAAGGGACTTGGAACACCAAGAGTTGAGTGCAATGCTGTTGGACAGGCAGGATGCGTGCTCTAACTTTCTAGTCGCTAAAAATGGAGGATATTGCAATTAATCAACACAGTAGGTCCTTTAACATTCATCAAACTGAAACAAAGCGTGCACAGATGCTAACTTAGGCCAGAAATAAGTAAAACAAAGTGATACAAGGAAAATGCATAAAAACTCTCAGAAGCTTTCTATTCCAAATTCCAGGACCTTTACAAAGAGTTTGGTCTGGGTATTAATTGAAAACCCCCAGGTGATGAACATTGTTTACAACCATTAATGGCAGTAGGCTCTGTCATTGCCCAGATTTGACAAATATTAATTACATGATAGGTGCATGGTTCAATCAATTTGAATGCCAAGTTGGCCATCCGGAAGCGCCGGTCATATCAAAATATCCTCTGCAAGAAGGAAGATCTTCATTAAATGTTGCTAAGGCTTACAAATAAGCCTGGATATGATCCGCTCATATTTCCAGATTCCAATGCAAGATGGCGTGCATATTTGCATAAGTCAAATTCTTCATTTAAAACGACCATCTTCCTTTGACATGGTGTGTACATATGCTGAGCTGAATCTTCTGACATATAGATTGGTTACGGCCTCATGATTTCTGGGCGATCTAATTTGTCTATTGGCTAACTTGACAGTTGATCATTTAGTGCATTTTGGTTTGCAGTGTGCAATGGTGCACATGCATGGCTTGCGCATTTGAGTTGTGCACTAAGACTTTCTTCTAGAGTGCATTGAGTTTTGCATAGTGGTAGCTCCTTCTACAAAACATTCTCTCAACTCCATAAGCAACGTGCCTTG
Organism: Taxus chinensis; assembly: GCA_019776745.2. NCBI lineage: Eukaryota > Viridiplantae > Streptophyta > Pinopsida > Cupressales > Taxaceae > Taxus > Taxus chinensis. Next base: position 95,156,593 of record CM034154.1, on the reverse strand, counting down.
TGTAAGTCCCCTTTATGTCTTTGCACGCCCGACCGCACCCATATCTGTCCTTGGTGTGATTTCAAGAGTCATTCATGTAGACACAAAATAGAAAGGAACCAATTATGATGCCAAACTTCACAACCACTAGCACAATCTGATGATGCTTAGGCCCATACCCACTACCATTCATACAATTTAATTCAAATCTGACTTTGAGGTCTTAGATCCCCTCATTATCTCTTAAGCAATGGCCAATTTTTCATTCACTAACGTTTATTAGGTTTCCTCTTTGTAGGTCTGGTTCAATCTTCACTATAGGTCTGCACAATCACACTTTAGGTCTTTTCATTAAACTTTGTCAAAGTTTTATACTCTTTTAGATCTCATAAACTCTCACAACCACTAGCACAATCTGATGATGTTTAGGCCCATACCCACTACCATTCATACAATTTAATTCAAATCTGACTTTGAGGTCTTAGATCCCCTCATTATCTCTTAAGCAATGACCAATTCTTCATTCACTAACCTTTATTAGGCTTCCCCTTTGTAGGTCTGGTTCAATCTTCACTATAGGTCTGCACAATCACACTTTAGGTCTTTTCATTAAAAATTTGTCAAAGTTTTATACTCTTTTAGATCTCATAAACTCTCACTTTCTTCGACCTGTATAGATCTGTTATGGTACAGTCATTATCTGGTTCATTTGATTTTTAAAGGGCTTGAAGACACTCTCAACTTACTTAAAACATTGCCCTACACCTCACAAATTCTTACAGTATTTGGATGACTCTATTACAAGAAATGAACCTTTAGCTCTCTTAAAACCTTGTATGCATACACATTTCTAAAAAACACGGTCGCTTATATCTTTTGTTGTACGGCTCCAAAAGACTTGAAACTTGGTGAAACGTTGACAAACATTATAAGGAATCTCCATATAAAATTTCAGACCTTCTTGGTGGATACTTTTACAGTTATGCCCTTTTCGATACATAAATCTTTTCTTGGTTTTGTTATTTCTTGAAACCTATTGTCTGTGTTTTGATGATATCTCCCTCAATACTGATCCATCATCCAATCGACTCAAGACCGGACTCGTTGGATTCCTCTCTCCAAGGCGCTCCTCCTGTCCAAATTTCAGAATTTTTCATTGGTTAATTTTCGAGATATGATCAATTTACTACCCTTGCCCTAGGTCTGATTTTATACGGTCATTAGGAATCCAAGAGCATCTTATCATTTATTCATAGCACCTAGGAATGATCTAAACTTTCTAGCACCTTCAATCATGCTTATATAAATACGTCAAACAATACAATCTCTCATGATTATCATGCACAAAATCCTGATCTTGAACCCGAGAGGCAAAATTGAATGAAACAACTACTTGTTTGATTGATCTATTAAGAATGATTGATCTATTAAGAATAATTGATCAAATGGATATTAGACTAATGGACCTTACCTTTCCATGGATCTTTTAGGTTCCATACACTTAGAAACTATGACGCCAGGGTTCACCCCAATCCCCCCCGAACCTTACCTGATATGTATCTAGTACGGATACGTCAGGGTACAGGTTCGGGTTCGCTCAGGATACGTGGGGGTTCGTCCAGGGTACGCTAGGGGTACCTCTGGACATACCCAGGACGAACCCCCACGTACCTACCACGTATCCTGCGCTAAAAACGTATTTTTAATCATTAAAAACTTTTTTTTACTTAATCAATGCATAAAACCGAACCCTAATATTAAAATGAATAAAACATTACACCCTCGTCACCTCAAAAAGTTATAAAAAGCACTCACCCCTTCATTTGAAATCACACAAACAATTTATTGTTAGTTTTTGCGAGTGTATGAACAAAGAGCTGACAAGAAGGGTGGTACAGAGCTTCCAAAGGATTCAAAGCTTTTACAGAATGTATGTTGCAAGGATTTTAGAGGAGGCACAAGATTGGATGGAATGGGGTAAACAAAAATTAATTTGTTTGAAGTCCACCATCTAGTAATGACAAAGGCAATCACAGATAAAACTCAATTGCAAAGGCAAATTAAGGCCCCCACCTGTACAGATCTCCTTCGACCTTCAAAACTGAATGGATAAGTTACTACACCGACAGTTAGATGGCCTGCTTCTTTTGACAATCGGGCAACAACTGGAGCTGCACCAGACCCCGTTCCCCCGCCCATTCCAGCTGTAATAAATACAAGATCTGATTCGCCAAGAGCTCGAGCTATTGCTTCCTTTGACTCTTCTGCCGCCTGTTCCCCAAGTTCTGGATTTCCACCAGTACCTGCATTTCTGAATCAAATACCCATCATTACCTTGCTACCAAAGAAACCCCAAAACAAAAGCAATGCTAATTCCTTTCTTGCCATTTAATTGGAAATAAGGTCTCTTTGCACAAATCATAAATTGAAATTTGTAAATGCATCTGAAACATAACTGAAAACCAGAGGTCTTAATTTTTATGTTGTCAGATTCCCATTATCTGTGTATGCTCTAAATAATGGCGCCTTTATGGTGATCTTGGTGATCCTACAGGCTAGACTAAGATACCACATCAGGACAAATTTATGACCACTGTTGAGGCATCCTGTTTTTTATCTTCTTAATAAATCCTAATGTCCATTCTAGAATAGACATAATCACATCAAGGAGTTTTACATGGTGATCTTCAGTGATAAATTGGATTATTGTTTCTTGTAAACCAGGTATGGCATCTTTTGATCGTCTGCTTACTTTTTTGTGAATGTACTGGCCATATCCACGCTGCTGAAGGATTACTAGATGCCCGTGCCTCAAACTCAAACAATGATTTGTGATTTGAATCTTTGGAGACATGTGACAGGTTCTTGAACAATCAAGAAGATACGTTTCGGAGCTGGAATATGTCCATAAAAAAGCTGTCATCCATCGACACGAAAGGATCCTCACCTAATCCACTGAGTCAACTGTTCATTTAACTGGTGTTGGAGGTCTGGGGATACAGAAGTGTACCAGAGCTTGAGCATCTGTATTTATGGCATAGAATTCCTAAGAGAGCCTGAGCAGATTGATAGACAAGCAGTAATAAAATTATTAGAATCTAGCAAGCATGACCAATCATTTTCATAACATAAAAGAAAGAAAAAAGCCTAGATAACAGAAAAGCCACACCTAGACTTTTTTTAATGCAGTTAATTTCATAGATGAACTAAACACGTCAACCATGTTGATACAGATTTTGAAGAAGTAGAGTCCAGACGTGCTTTTGGTACATTTGGTCAATTCTAATCATAGTAATAATTTTTAAAAAGCATAGAATACTAAGAAAATTCAGAGGCAAGATTACTCGATGATGGTAGGTTGACACGATGCTTATCTACTTCTATATTTGTTGCACTGTTAATGCATTGAGGTCACCCACTATTGGCAACTTATGGTCAAGGCTCCATAACAATTCAGCTATGCGAATGGTTCAAATCACCAAGTCTACGATGAAGTTTGAAACTCTGATTCTTGTCTGTGAAAGGAACTGGAACACATGCACAACACTAGTTGCAACCTAATTTGAGACTCATTCATGGAAACGCTCTGTTTCCATCATAATTCAGACGGATAGATAGATGCTAGAAATACAGCCCTCATAAATGCTAGCTAAAATACGCCCTAGAGACATCAATGTTCCTTGAAGCACCTATCTAACTGTGATAGGGGGAAGTCAAAGATGCACAATATAGGTGCCAACGAGATTGATATATCCCGGTGAGTCATTTTACACCCCAGAATGTATTTCCAAGATCATCTATCCTAGTACAATGCTAATAAGTATACCAAAAAGCAAGAATGATCATAGAGGGTATAATAAATGTGTCTAGCATGAAATACGCCTTGTAGATATCAACTCCCTTCAAGGTTCTTATGCTACAAATTTTTGGGACATATCACATTGATTGAGTAACTTCATTACATTCTTTGCCAATTTCCCACTAATATGTGGCATCACTAGAACCAGGGAAATCTCACAGGACCCTCTGTACCAGGTCAGAAATGTACCCAAGGTATGGAGTTGTTTACGGGTGCAGAAACTAGCTTTGTCTCTCACACGCTACGTTTTGAGACGACTTGTGAAGGTGAGAGAGGCTTTAAGTTAATATGGTGATCCAAGGTACGTTTCCAAAATGTAACTCCAAATGCTCACTGACAAGCATAGAAGAGGTGGAACAAAGGCCATGATTGATGGTGAAAGAAATGGTGCTGATACTTGCGGAGTTTTTCAAGCCCATGGGGTCTTACCTTGGACCCAACATAATCAAAGAGTAGCATGAACTGTAGAGACCCATGATGGTTGCATTTTTGCTTTAAATTTTTATATATATTTATATTTTTTACTTTTTTAAGAGCATATATTGTACAAAGTACCCACAAATGCATATCGTACCCATGGAATGTTTTAAAAAAATTGACCACCCCATTACATCTTCATTGCATACCGAACCCGTACCTGTACCCATATCTCTGGCAGTCTAGGTGACTGCACCATCGCATTGGTCTCAAAAAAAACTTTTCACAAAAAAAGTTAGGCCCAAATATTACCTTATGGCTGAACTATTCATGTTTTTCAATTGAATTCTCCAAGACAAGAAAAAACATGTAAGTCATGACAGTCAAATGGACATCACTTTTAATGGTCGAGAATAAAAGTGAACCACGCGCACAATTACAAGCCCTGGCTGCCATTGTAGGAACGCACTCTTAGCGTAATCAAACCAAAACATGGATTATAGAGTCACTTTAAACAGCAATCGTTACAGGCCCAAACCCTTGACATCATGACAGCATAAGAGTAACATCATTATAATCATATCATTGGCTCAATTGCATTCAATCATCTTTTATGACAGGAAGCTTGATGGATTATTTAACCTACGTTGCATGGATACTCCAAAAACCCCCCGAATCCCCTTGAAAACGTATCGGATACGGATACGTGTGGGATACATGCTGGATACGTAACTGTCTGATACGTACGGGGTACGTCAGGATACCACTCAGCAGATGTGTACGGGGTACGTCAGGATACGTCACAGATGTATCCGTGACGTATCCATTATTATGACGTACCCCGTACGTATCAGGTACGTATCCAGCAGTATATACGTGTTTTTTAAGTTCTATTTCATTTTTTTATTTTTATTTTACTTTTCTACTCCCTAAAACCGAATGCCTAAACAGTCTAAATTATTCTTAAAATAATACACTCATTATTTGATGGCGAAGATGACACTTGAAGGGAGTTCGCAAGGAGCAGAGAGTGGAGTTAATGAGAGTGGAGCTAGCGCAAGTGGCACACATGAACTTGAATTTTGAGGAAAATCTAGATGATATATTCTAGATTTGTTTGTATTCCTATTTTATCATATCTTATGTATGGCAGCCACATGAACAATGAAATGTAAAATCTTAAGTATATTGTTTGTTTTGAAAATTTGAACATGGATCCTAGTATATTTTTCAAATTTCAAGTTTTGTTCATATTCATGTTAACATGATATTCGTATATAATATGTATGGCAGCCACATGATCAATAAAAATGCAAAGTCTTGAGTATATTGAATGTTTTGAACATTGATTCAAGTTTTGTATTACTATTTCAGGTTATTTATGGACTAAAAAATGAGTAAAATGAGTAGATGTAATTTATATATGTTTTATCTTTTTATATATATATATATATGTACGGACGTATCCAAGACATATCGTATCCAAGGGTTTTTTAAAATTGAACTTTATCCATGTGGGCGAACTTGTATACCGAATTTGTATCCTCGTCAACATAGCTTAGAAACATCGAACTCGACATTCCTATGTCAGATCTCTTAGCCTGCAAGCTTCTGTGTTTTCAATCCCATACAGTCATATGGCACATGTAAGTTTCCACATTGTTTATAATTCTCTTTCCCTTTTTCATTTTAACTTTTTTACACGATATGGACTCATCCAAGTCTTGAGCGTTTAATTTTATACAATTCTTAATTCAAATGCATCTAAATATACTTACAACCTTGATAGACCTTATACAAGTGCAGACTTCCTCTAAGCGCAACTAGAGTACATAGGCTTTCATCCACTTCATAGACAGCAGCTAACTCTTCATAGTATGGGGGCTAAAAAGCCTACCTCCTTTTATTATGCATATAACTCCCATGTTCATATAAGAAACACACATGATATGGACTCATCCAAGTCTTCAACATAGAAGAAACACAATTCTTTATTCAAATCATCAAAATACACTTACAACCTTGACAGACATTCTACAATCAGACCTTGCCAACTTCTACAAGACTTTCTCTTCTTCTTAACAGCAGCTCTCTCCTCATACTATCTCCTATCCGCCTACCTCCTTTTATTAAGTCTTTCAAGACTTATCTCAAGCTTAAACACAGGTTTAGGATAAGGAAAACACAAATCTTCTCAACAACTTATTCCATCATAGCATATACTTGTTTTTGTCTTTCTCCAACATAGAGACCATCTTCTAGATAGATAGTGAGGTGTATTTACATTAGTATAAGGTAAAAGAATGTTTAACTCGTGGTTACCAACTTTTAGGATCTTCTCCCAAGGTTTCATGCCCTTTATAACTCGCCATAAGGCTTACAAGCATATACTTGTTTTTGTCATAGGATCTTCTCCACAACTTATTCCATCATAGCATATACTTGTTTTTGTCTTTCTCCAACATAGAGACCATCTTCTAGATAGATAGTGAGGTGTATTTACATTAGTATAAGGTACAAGAATGTTTACCTCATGGTTACCAACTTTTAGGATCTTCTCCCAAGGTTTCATGCCCTTTATAACTCGCCATAAGGCTTACAAGCCTTTCAATACAAATTTGGATATTTGAATCTAATTTTTTGGCGGGAAAGCCTAGAAACCTACCTAGAACTCCAAAATTTGATTCTTCAACTACATAAACATCATTAATAAATCAAAATAAGACTTCATGTGCCATCTAGGATCTACAAAACCCTTTACAATGCATTTTGAAGCTTGAAATAGCTTCTTGGCCTTCACATCAATGCTTATTTGACTCGTTAGGCTATTATATACAAAATTTATACCTTGTTGTTGATGCTCCTGCATCAAATTAGCATTGCGCGCAATAGATTAAGCTGAGGGAGTAATACCTACAAGGCATGTGCAATGTGAATTCATGGCTTGTCATCATGTTCATTGCACAGAAGGTATGCGCAATGGTTTGCACCCATGTAAAGGTGTGCATCAGTACTTAGAAACTTTCCCTAACATTTCTTCCAACATGGACATGTGTGCATTGCTCTGTATGATCATAATGGCTCTAGGAGCTAAGTGTTCAGTGTGGGATTTAGTCAAGTGATTGCGCAAAAGAAGGGTTGCTGTGTGCATTGGTTAGACATTTGCGCAGTGTAGGAGGGATTTAGCTATGTTGAACATAGGAATGCGCAGGAGCTCAAAATGGTTTCACGCATTCCTAGGAAAGAGGAAGAGTCACGAAGCATTAAGGGGTTCACATGACTCTTTCTATAGCTACACAATGAGATTGCCAAGAAGCTTGTTTGAACGCAAGGGGGCCCGCAGGATGCTTCGGACTAGACATGGGTCTTGCGAAGACGTGCAAGGTAGGTTGAAGATTTTTGTGTGATAGGCTTACGCAATGGCGCGCATGAAAGAACTTTGTGTCAGGCTTGAATGAGTGCACGCAAGGATTGCGGAATAGTGTCAGAGTCATGTTACCATAAATTATACACCTAGAATTGGTGCCAAAGATGGGTAAAAATGGAAGTGCATGCTAAATAAAAGAGAAATAAATCAAAACAGTCCTATAGTTAGCACCAAAGGAGAAGATAGGTGCATGGAGGTAGATGATTTTTTATAAATAAAAAGCAGCAGTTAAGTTTATCTTTGGCACCAAACATGGAATGAAATTGGCTAAACATAGCAGCCCCATGCGCCAAAGGGAGAACAAGAACAAGAGGTGCATGCAAGAGATAAAATTAGGAGTTCCAATTATATTTTTAGGAGTTTGAATGAAGTGCATGAATGAATAATTGAAAAGCAAACTATGGTTCTATTTTTAGCATCTTGCCATGTGCCAAGGATGGATAAAGATAGGTTTGGATAAATTTAGCATGTTGTTCTAAATTAATGGTTGGTGCCAAAAAGGGAAACGGCATGAATGAAATAAATTAAATGAAGGCATGTAGCAGACTATTTGGATGGTGTCGCCAAAAAGAGAAGGATAAATAAAAATAAATTAATCTAAAAAATCCAGCAGTCTACTTGATAGTTGGCGCTAAGCATTGAAGATGCAATTAGATAAAATAGCAGCAGCTCTGTTCCTATCTCTAGTGCCAACATGAATGGGAATAAAAAAATATAAAAAATAGATGACTGCAGTTAGAGTTTGATGCCAGCAGCAAGGAGGAATAAATAAAATTAAAAAAGACAGCAAGTTATTCTTGAAAGTTGCAGCAGTCTATTTTGGGCATGGAGCAGTCCATATAGGCTGATTTCTATTGTAAAAATTAAATAAGACAAACTTTGGGCTGATTTGCTCTGGCAATTCTAGCCTTGTACTTGCACCTCTAAATAAAAAGCTCCATTTACGCCCTCTCATATCATTGTTTTATGATTATTCATTGTGTTTGATAGGAATATTGTGTTGCTTTACTGTGAAATTTACTCCCTCTACCGCTGTCCTTTTATCCTAAACCCTTGAATTTATTATGCAAAATAGCTTAAAGTTGTGCAAGTGTGTGGATCTTTGATTTCTCTGTGTGCAGAGTTACATGCATCTGTTAAAGTTTTGGTGTATCACACTTATATCCCATTTTCCGCATCCCTTCTCCCTTTTCCTTGTCAAAGTTTTAGTATTTCAGGTGATTCACAAGGGAACCAGCCTTCTTTGGAGGTTCACCTCAGACATAGGTTACCCACAGCCTTGAGGTGTTCCAATTTTGTCAAGAGAGAGATTACACACACCATTCTCTATCAGGGTGCAACTTCTGGGTGACAACAGGTCCTTTGCGTAATGATAGACAAGCATATTTGCGAAGGTTCGCGGAAGATAGAAGGTTGTAGTGATCCCTTTTCAGAATTAATTAATTTTGAATACCTAAAGCCTATTTTTATTATTTTCCGTACGCTAAGGGTAAATTTAAAAAAGAAAATAAATTAATTTAAGTGTTTCTAAGATATTTTTATATTTTAATTGGAAAAAGGACACTTAAATTATATTTTAATCCAAAAGCCTTAATAGAATACAATAATAATAGAAGGTTGACTTCTATTATTGGGCGCTAGAGTTAAACGTAATAAATAAATAAATAAAGGAGACACCAAAGTTAGAGAAAGTTGCATGAGAACCAAAGTCCTAATTTTAGGATGGGAGGTGGAAAAAGTGTTTTTCAAATTTGTTTAATCCTATTTTTAGGATGGGTTGCCAACATGGGGGAGGAATTATATTATTTTTAATTGTCTTTGGAGCATACATGTATTTCCAGAAGGGGGCGTCCGCTTTGGAAGAGAATGACAGGTTATAAAGGCAGATTTGGGGTTTATTATTACAACATCTTGGAAATTCATCAATTTTTTTCTGTCTGCAAGTAGCTTCCACTTTTGCTTCCGTAATAGAGGACGAAAACCCTCCTTTACACACAGATTTGAGGACGGAATCCGTCACTTCTCAACTTAGCAATTCTATTTGTAGGGTTGCAATGACAATTCAGGAGTCAAGCGGTCCGTCAATTTAGCTCTAAACAATTGTATTAAGACACTGGTATTTTTATTGTAGCAACTTCATATTCAATAAATAAAAGACTGATTTTTACGCATTATGGTTCACTATTTTTATATAAAAATCAGATTATCACTATTGTTATAAAAGTTGTATTTTTAATAGGGTTTAACAAAATATCCAACTCTGTTAGAGATTATTTTCAGGGATATTACAATGGTATCAGAGCGAATTTCCTCCCAGCATGTGAAAGGGAACAACGAAGATCAACAAAAAAATAGAGGAAAAGAAGAAAAATTGCAGCTTTGAACTTCATGCAGGGTAGTGACAAAGAAGTTAGGTACCAACAAAGGGAGAAAAAGAAAGCTACAAAACAGCTAGAAGTCATGGGTAACAGAGACCCAAACGATGTACGTTTTGATAAGCTTGTGCAGGGACAGGAATGATTAGTTGACATGATGGCTCAATTAGTCCACACCATGCAGAACATGAATGTGCAAAAGGCTCCAAACAGTGAGGGAAGCTCTTCAGGAGTGAACCATAACTGACACACTCAAAGGATAGTCACCAATTCTACTATTAGGCCCTTCCAACCTAACTACCTACGTAGAGAGGAAGCAACTCAAGAGGCAGAAATTCAGCTTACCATAGCAGATGATATTGTTGCTAGCTATGAGGAGCGCAGGGTACTTCCCGATGAGATTAGAAATGTTACAAATGTATTGTGTAACATTATTAATATATTGTGTATGTTATTAATATTGAGTTAATATAACTCATTAATAATATAGTTAGTGTGTGTTGTGATAACAACTCACGTTGATTAGTCTTGGGGGATATTTGGGATGTTGGAGATATCTTAGGGATGAGAGAGATTGTAGGGGAAATTGGAGATGATTGTTGACTCCTTGTATTAAGGAGTGCATCCTCCTATTTATGTGTATCACTCTTATAATTGAGATATCCCGAATGAATTCAAATAGAATTATTCTATTATTCAATGTATAGTTTCCTTTTTAGTATTCTCGTTTTTAAGAAAGCTCAGACCAAAATAATATTTGGTATCAAAGCAGGACGCATTGCTAAGTTTTGTGATGGTATTTGGTCTTGATGTCACTATCGTGTGTTCTGCATTTGCTTGCAGTAAAAGGAATATGTCAATCTGTGAATTAACTCGCATGCAATCTACCATGTGATCTGGGCAACGTATGTTCCATTGGTGCATCGATTTAATCAAACATGATATCTTTATGTCCACACGCACCAATGTCAATACTGCCATAAATAACTCCCTTTGTACTCTGATTGGTGGACATATTCACTCGTGCGATTTGAATGCATTCTATACTCATGCAGCATATTCTTACATATGCATATGTGTAGTAGTCCTATCTTTCGGCCACATCTCTATCAAGCGAATTGGTTAAGTATCACGTCTTCATGAGATACATTACCCACGATATATGCAAGATGAAAGTCAAGTAATATGATATTGCAGCCACGTGTTAGACACTGAATTTGGTATTATCAATAATTTTAATGTCTAGTAGAGTTTATTTAGTGTTGGGTCGTTTTTTGGGCATTATATGTATAAAAAAAAAGTTTGAAAAATGTGGTAAAACCCGTCTAAAGAAAAAATTGCTTTTTCTGTTTTTACGATCTGGGTTGCTGTGAAATTTAATGGGTTTATAGATAGAAATATTATTTAAAAACTGTAGAAATTATAGCAAAACCCAGATCGTGGATTTGCCGAAATCAGGAATACAAAACAAGGTTTTGTTTAGTAAAGAATAAGCCTATTGTATGGCAAAAGAGATGTCATTCTGAAAATTTTGACATCTTGTCTTCTCTATATCGACATTGTGCATCAATTTACATTGGGATCACATTTACATTTTGTGGATATGGAATCATAAAGCATTGAACATATATTTATATTGTATTTGACTCGTTTGTTGCGTCCATTTGCTGGAAGGATAGAGTTCGCCCTCTTCGCACCTCGTTCAAAGCAATTTGAACTTCCAGTCTGCATTGGTTATTAGATGGTAGACATCAGATGCGGCATTGAGCTGACCTACATGAAATACATAGTTTTCTCAACTCTAACGTGTTCCTTTCACACCACTGCACCGGCATCGCTCGTGTAACCCAACATCCGTTTTTTAATTGAGCTCCATGATCACATCCGACTGAACTAAATAGCATCTTGATGGAGGACGGAGGCAAGGAAGGAAGGAGGTCAATCAGCGACCCCTCCCCAACCGCAAGCGACAGGGCCGCACAATGAAGTTGTGGCATTTTTTCAGTTGTGTGTTTAATTTCCACTGTGTGAAAATAAAAACAGATGTCACATTCCTGTTCAATTGTAATGTGTGAGAAATTCCTATATGTAACCTCCTAGAAGAAAACATTGTAGAGTATGTCTCTAAGTTTATTGTAACACTCATACATTTGGAAAGAGTTGGTGGTAGATCCAGAAACCACAGATGTAAAAAGGTAGATAAACTTTTACTGATGTAGCGGTCCTCTAACTGCCTTCCTTCTTTATGAAGATGATCCACCACTGGAATGTCAAGTGCGTTCTTTTCATGGAGTAAATGCAGGATGCGTTCCTTCGCATAGTTGTGGTCATGTGAAGCAAGACAGTCAGCCAGTTGGAAGTTTACACGCCTTTCTTTGATCCAGATTATGAGGCAAGTCCATTCAGCACGTTGCAGTAAAAGGAGTTATGTTATACCATGTCAACATTATGGGAGTGTATATTGAGAATTAATAATGTTAACAATAGAGGAGTGAATGTTACAAATATATTGTGTAACATTAGTAATATATTGTGTATGTTAATAATATTGAGTTAATATAACTCATATTAATAATATAGTTAGTGTGAGTGTGTTATGATAACAACCCACGTTGATTAGTCTTGAGGGATATTTGGGATGTTGGAGATATCTTAGGGATGAGAGAGATTGTAGGGGGAGTTGGAGATGATTGTTGACTCCTTGTATTAAGGAGTGCATCCTCCTATTTATGTGCATCACTCTTGTATTGAGATATCCCGAATGAATTCAAATTGAATTATTCTATTATTTGGTGTATAGTTTCCTTTTTAGTATTCTGGTTTTCAAGAAATCTCAAACCAAAATAATAAGAAATGCAATATCCCTCACCAATTTTATTAATCTGAAGGAAAGCAGGGGTGGACCAAGAGATGAACCTAGGCCACTAACTAATAAGAGAGACCTACAACAGGCTTTAGGGAAGTTGTCATTGTTGGAAGTATTGTCATTGATGTCAAAGGCTTAATCATTGATGTATTTGGTTAACGGAAGCTGATGGAACTACTGACGAATGTTGACGGAAATGGTAGAAAGTAACGGAAATAATCAGCAATATAGAAGGGCAGAAAACGAAAGTTTAAATATATGAAAAGAAGCATTTTTGCATAAGGATTATCATGGTATAAGCGAGATATACACAGCTGTACATAGGAGAGAGATATCAGCATTTTAAGGTGTTCATATGCCATGTTTTATGGTGAAAAAGAAGATTTAATGATGGCTGGCAGCGATTTAATGATAACAGCAATTTTATTAAAGGAAGGGCCAGCACATTTAATGGAGTATATAACATTGTATTTAATATAAATTATATTAAATAAAGGGGCTGCGATTTGGCTTAAATAAGCAAGTTAAATAAACAAAGATTATCCTTAATGCCGACCTTAATGAAAAGGTATGTCTCTCTTTTCGAAGAGGTGTAAAGTGCTTATAAAAGGAGAGAGGATTGATTGTAATAAGCAAGCAATTTGAGTGATTCTTCATTCAAGTTTAAGAGAAAGAAGAAGAGCAGAATATGAAATAGAACAAGAGTGAAGGGCAGATTTATTTTTAATGAAGAGTTGCAGCGATTTATATATGTGAAGGGACTGAAATAAATAAGAAGAATATCCTAAGCAGCAGTTTTGTTCTATCACCTGTTGAAACAGCAACAACATAAAAGATAGAAAAGTGTTTGCTTATCATAAGGAAGGTTGGTGCCTTCATATTCGAAGAAATCGGTGTCCCTTGCTGAGTTGGTGCTCCTGTAGGTTGGTGCCTACAAAATTGTAAATTGGGGATTGGTGTCTCCCGTAGGTTGGTGCCTACAAACATTTGAGAAATATAATAAAGAAGATTTCCTCCGTGGTTTTCTCCCGAAAGGGTTTCCACGTAAATCTGTGTTTGTTTGCATTGTGTTGGTTTGCTTTGCATTAATTGTGATTACGGTTCTGAGATTAAGTGTTAAATTTAAAAAATACATCATAATATTGATTCACCCCCCTCTCAGTATTATCTTGTGCTTAACAATTAGCATCAGAGTGAGTGCCTTCAGGAACAATCTAACAATTGGAAGGTAGATCTAAGAAGCACATGGCTACTCATCAAGTACAAGAAGGTTTTTCTTCGAACAAGGCTCCATTGTTTGATGGAACAAATTATGCATTTCGGAGCATAAGAAGGAAAACATATCTAATGGCACTAGGTTTTGATATTTGGCAATCAGTAACAGTTGGATATACAATCCCATCAGTTCCACCGACAGATCAAGCCGGGCTTTTGAAAACAATGCCAAGGTGATGAATGCAAAATCCTATGTGGCCTGTCAGAATTTGAGTTTGTTAAAGTAATGCAATGTGACACGGCGAAGGAGATATGGGACAAACTTCGAACTATCTACGAAGGCGATGACAAGATTCAAAGGGCTAAGCTTCGAACCTAGACTGCACAGAAACGCCCTGGGGGTCCCCGTACCAGCCTGGAAACGTACCAGGTACTGGTACGGGGTACAGTACGCTGTGGGTGCGGCTGGAAACGTACCCACAAGGATAGGGTACGGTCCGGGTACGGTTTTGCCGTACCCGGACCGTACCCTATCCCTATGGGTACGTTTCTAGCTGTACTCGTCCAAAAAAAACTTGCCAAAGACAGCGTTTCTTTCCTTTTTTGGCAATTCTTTCCTTTTTTGGATTTTTGGTGAAACAAATCACAAGGACAGAAAAAAAATTGCCATTTTTCGAAAGGGTCCGGGAAGATGTAGCAGCAAAAAAACTTGCATGTGCCATAACTTTCATTCTGTGACTCCGTTTCAGGTGCCGTTTTCTCTAAAAGTGTATATTTTCTTGAGCTCTACGCATTTATGGCAATATTTTTCTTATTTTCATAAAATCCATTTTTGCACCTTTTTGGACCAAGCAACTTCTTGCAATCTTCTAAAAGAATCATGAGCTTTGATCGCCTGTAGACAAATTAGTAATTAAAAATACTGGATAGCTTTCCAAAACTCGGCGAGTATTCTCCCGTGCTCAGACTAATCGTCCCACCTGCCAGCCTGGATCCATATTTTTCCTGCTTAGTTATGATGTTTCGGGAAATATGTCAGACAATACTATCATGTTGAGTGGATCAAGGAAGGTCACCATGAACAATCAAAACTCCTTGAATCTTATCACAGTCACTAAGATAAATAACTGTGATAGAGAAATAATAAATTTCAATAAGTATTCAATGTATGAGAATTAAATTTCAATAAGTATGCAAATGCTTCTTTAAATTTATAATTTATATACATATTTATATACATGTATATATAAAAATATATATATGTATAAAACATACCCAAAAATGTACCGTACCCAAGATTTTTAAAAATTTGTCGTATCGGCGTACCGTACCCGTACCCGTATCCGTGCAGTCTAGCTTCAAACCCATAGGAGACAATTTGAGAGCCTGAAAATGAAGGATGAGGAGAATGTTGCAGCCTATCTTCTTCGCGTGGATGAGGTTGTCAACGCCATAAGAGGGTTAGGCAAAAAGATTGAAGAATCCATGATCGTTCAAAAGATTCTAAGATCTCTACCATCAAGATTTGATGCTAAGGTGTCTTCAATTGAAGACATGAAGGATCTTGATAAGTTGAGCATGGACGAACTACATGGAATACTGACCGCGTATGGAATGAGGATTGAGTCAAATAGACCATCAAAGAAGGAAGTTGCATTTAAAGTCTCAAAGAAAGAGAAAATCAAAGAACCTGAGTCGAATGACAACTCAAGCAGCGAAGAAGATGAGAAAGAAGCCTTGTTCATTCGAAAGTTAAAGAAAGGATCTGGAAAGTACAAAGGTAAGTTACCATTTAAATGTTTTAACTATGGTAAAATTGGTCATTTTGCGGCTAAGTGTCCAGAGAAAGAAGATAGCGATGATGAGGAAAGCAAACCTAAATTCAAAAGGGAATTCAAGCAAAGCAAAGGCAAGAAAAGATTTGGAAAGCAAAAGAAAAGCTTATATTCAAAACGAAGTAGTAGATCATCCGAAGAAAGTGGGATAAGTGACTCAGATAGCAATAATGAAGAAATATTATTCATGGCTATAAAAGATGACTTAAGAAGAGATGAAGACATGGAAGAAAAAGGTGAAGTGAATCTTGAAGAGGAACTTATTTGTGCCTTGGGAGAGTTGAAAGCTCTTAAAAAGAAAAATCAGAAACCAAAGTCACAACTCCTAAAGTATGAAGAAGAAGATCGTAACTTTGAAGCTAAGATATCACAATCTCTTGAAGAATCAGGAAAGATGATCGTGGATCTAAAAACCCAAATTGAAGAAACAAAACGAGTTGCAGAAGAATTAAGAAATCAGCTAAGGACTAAGGAAAAAGATTGCGAAAAGCGTGAGTCACAGATCGTTGTTTTGAGAAAGGACTTGGAAAAAGCAAATGCCAAAGTTACAAGTAATCTAAAATTCAAGAAAAGTACCAAGATACTAGATGAAATTCTGAACCGACAGAAGTCAACATCCGACAAGACTAGTCTTGGATATAAGGAAAGACAAGACACCACTAACACAAAAGGTATAGAGTCGTCGAAAGGGACAAAAGTAGAGAAGTGAAAGACCTATGCAGAGACACTCAAGGAACCTATGAAGAATGAAGAGTTGAAAAGGGAGACGAGCTTTATGAAGATCAACACTTCTTACAAGGAAAGCAAAGATGAGAACAAGTTTAGAAGACCAAATCCTCCAAGATATACTCACATGTCCAGGTTTGAAAATTCTTTCTATGGCTATTACTTCTATTGTAATCATTTTGGTCATAAAGCAATAGATTGTAGAATACGGGTGAGAGACGACAATATAAAGAACAAAGGTGTGTATGGATTCTCAAATAGAAATTACAACTCCTTTGCTCCTTTATCCAACTATGTTGAAGATATTGTTTGTTATAACTGCAATAACTATGGACATATGGCAAGATTTTGTAGAAGTGGTTTTGTAGAACCATCCAAATCGAACCAGGAGGTAAATGCTCTAGAAACAAAGAAGAAAGAAGCTACAAAATTTTGGAAACAGAAGAAAGAGGATGATGGGCAAGATAAAGAGAACTCTATGCTTGTTCAAACAACATTCCATGCACAGGATGAAGGGCAGCTGTGGTACATTGATAGCGGATGTTCAAGACATATGACCGGAGATAAAAGTAAGTTCATCTCATTGAAGAAAGTAAATGAAGGTATGGTGAAATATGGTGATAACACTAAAGCAAAGATTGCTGGAAAAGGTACGTTGAGTCTTGATAATGGTAAAACAAAAACGGAGAATGTTTTATATGTTGAAGGATTAAAGCATAATCTCTTAAGTGTAAGCCAAATGTGTGATCAAGGACACACACTTAAGTTTTATGCTGAAGGGTGTGAGATAAGGAAGGCATGATACGGGAGAGTTAGATGTAGATGCACATAGAACCACAAATAACCTATACATGCTCGGAGAAATAAAAGGAGAGAAATGTTGTCTAAGTCAGGTTGAAGAGAGTTGGTTATGGCATAGAAGGATGGGGCATATAAATTTTGATAATCTTGTGAAAATCAACAAGCAGGCAGGCTGTGCGGGATATGCCTAAGGTAACGAAACCTGCAAGTACTCTATGAAAGCAATGTCAACATGGAAAGCAGACCAGAGCAAGGTTTAGAACGAAGGAGTATTCAACCACCAAACCACTGGAGCTGATTCATACATGATTTGTGTGGACCTACCAGAATAGAAAGCATACAAGGTGAGATTTATTTCATGTTACTCATTGATGACTACACTAGAATGACTTGGGTAGCCTTTCTAAAAGAAAAATCAGAAGCATTTGAGAAGTTCAAAGCTTTCAAGGCTTTTGTAGAAAATGAAATCGGATTGAAAATAAAGTGCCTGAGATCAGATCATGGAGGTGACTTCACCTCAAATGAATTCATTGAATATTGTGAAGATCATGGAATCAAAAGACAGTACTCAGATGCAAGGACTCCACAACAAAATGGAGTGGCAGAAAGAAAGAATCAAACCGTCCAAGAGATGGCTAGAACAATGTTAAATGAATCTAAGCTATCAGATAAATTTTGGAGAGAAGTGGTAAATACGGCTGTCCATATCTTGAATAGAGGGCAAATCAAGAGTTAATCATGACAAAACATCTTATGAATTGTGGAAAGCAAGACCAGTACTGTAAAATATTTCAAAGTTTTTGGGAGTAGATTCTTTATTAAAAGAAATGAAGAGAACTTGGGAAAATTCGATTCAAGGGCAGATGAAGGAATTTTTCTTGGCTACTCTATTAAAAGAAAAGCCTATAGATGCTATAACAAAAGACTACAAACTATAGTAGAAAGTGCAAATGTGAGAGTGGATGAAATCGTGAATCAAAAAGCTAAAGAACCTGCAAAAGAGTCCTTAGAAATACCCAAGGTAGTAGAAGAAAAGGAAGAGGAAGAAGATGTTGAAAAATTAAGCAAATCTGAAAGGCAGGACATTAAGCAAATCTGAAGGACACCAAAACACCATCTCGCTTTGTTAAGAAGAATCATGCTAAAAGTCAGATCATTAAAAACCTTGATGATGGAGTACAGACAAGAAGAAGAATCGTAAGTGCATCAAAACCAGTAAATTTCTCCTTACCATCCAAAATAGAGCCAAAGAACTTTGCAGAAGCCAGCCATGATAAACATTGGATAAAGGCAATGGAGGAAGAGTTAGATCAAATTGAGAAGAATGAAACATGGGAACTTGTACCTAGGCCAAAGGATCAGAATGTGATTGGCACTAAGTGGGTATTCCGAAATAAATTGAATGAAGATGGACAAGTCACTCAAAACAAGGCAATGTTAGTATGTAAAGGGTGTGCTCAAGTAGAAGGTATTGATTTTGAAGAAACTTTTGCTCTTATTGCTAGATTAGAAGCAATTTGAATGTTTCTTGCTTTTTCGGTATTCAAGAACTTCAAAGTCTATCAAATGGATGTCAAATCAGCATTTCTAAATGGGAAGTTAGAAGAGGAAGTATACATAAAACAGCCTGAAGGGTTCCTCCTATGAAAAAATGAAGATTATG
Organism: Taxus chinensis; assembly: GCA_019776745.2. Classification (NCBI taxonomy): domain Eukaryota; kingdom Viridiplantae; phylum Streptophyta; class Pinopsida; order Cupressales; family Taxaceae; genus Taxus; species Taxus chinensis. The sequence continues at coordinate 95,137,430 of CM034154.1, read as the reverse complement.
TGTGTAAGTTGAAGAAGGCCTTGTACGGATTAAAACAAGCCCCCAGAGCATGGTACTCTAGGCTTGATAAGTATCTACAAGACCAAGGGTTCAAGAGAGGACTTGTTGATAGCAATCTTTACATTAAAATTGAAGGTGAGCACCAGCTGATTGTTGTTGTGTATGTAGATGACATAATTTTTGGAGGAGACAATGAGGAAATGTCTAAGAAATTTGCCGAAGACATGTAAAAGGAGTTTGAGATGTCCATGTTCGAAGAGTTATCATTTTTCCTTGGATTGCAAATTTTTCAATCTGATAAAGGAATATTTATATCCCAAACCAAGTATGTGAAGGAAATGTTGAAAAAAATTGGCATGGAGGAATGTGCACCTGTTAGCACACCTATGGCTACCGGGACAAAGTTAAGCAAAGATGATGAATCTCCAAATGTTGATCAAACTCTCTATAGATCAATGATTGGGAGTTTACTATATGTGACAGCATCCGGACCAGACACCATGCAAGCAGTGAGTATGGCTACACGTTTTCAAGCAGGATCGAAAGAAACATGTGCAAGCTATAAAACGCACATTCAAATATCTAAAGGGAACTATGGATTATGGGTTATGGTACCCAAGGGGTAAAGACTTCACATTGGTAGCTTATACAGATTCAGACTGGGCAGGATGTGTGGATGATAGAAAAAGTACAAGTGGAGGAGCATTCTTCCTTGGAGACAACCTGGTATCTTGGTTAAGTAAAAAGCATAACTTTGTATCCTTATCCACAACAGAAGCAGAGTATATAGCAGCAGTGTTATGTTGTACTCAAATTCTCAGGATAAAGCAAACCTTAAAAGATATCAAAGTAGAGTATGATTGTCCAATCTCCATATTATGTGATAATACCAGTGCAATAAGTATTTCAAATAATCCAGTTATGCATTCTAAAACAAAGCATATTCCCATAAGATATCACTTCTTATGAGAGCAGGTGGCAAAAAAGCAGGTAAAGTTGGAATTTGTTGCTACATCCGAACAAATACCAGATATCTTCTCCAAGCCACTTCCAAAGGAAATATTTGAATATCTACGATAGAAGTTGGGAAATATCCTTTGCTTCTTCCCATTGAAAAACCAAGAGAAGTATCGGTTGAGGGGGAGCTAAACATTGCAATATTCAATTTCTAGATTGGCTCTTTGCCATTGATGTCAAAGGGGGAGAATGACAGTAAGGGGGAGTTACAGCAAGGGGAAATTACAGCAAGGGGGAGTTGCAGAAAAGAATTTTTTTTGGAAGGTTGCCATCAATGACAAAGGGGGAGATTGTTGGAAGTATTGTCATTGATGTCAAAGGCTTAATCCTTGATGTATTTGGTTAACGGAATCGTGTAACGGAAGCTGACAGAACTACTGACGGATGTTGACGGAAATGGTAGAAAGTAACGGAAATAACCAGCAGTATAGAAGGGCAGAAAACGAAAGTTTAAATATATGAAAAGAAGCGTTTTTGCATAAGGATTATCATGGTATAAGCGAGATATACACAGCTGTACATGGGAGAGAGATATCAGCATTTTAAGGTGTTCATATGCCATGTTTTATGGTGAAAAAGAAGATTTAATGATGACAGCAATTTTATTAAAGGGCCGACACATTTAATGGAGTATATAACATTGTATTTAATGCAAAAAGGGGTTGTGCTCCTGTAGGTTGGTGCTCCTGTAGGTTGGTGCCTACAAAATTGTAAATTGGGGATTGGTGTCTCCCGTAAGTTGGTGCCTACAAACATTTGAGAAATATAATAAAGAAGATTTTCTCTGTGGTTTTCTCCCGAAAAGGTTTCCACATAAATCTGTGTTTGTTTGCATTGTGTTGGTTTGCTATGCATTAATTGTGATTACGGTTCTGAGTTTAAGTGTTAAATTTAAAAAAATATATCATAATATTGATTCATCCCCTCTCTCAGTATTATCTTGTGCCTAACAGTCATTCCCTACTTTTCATGGATCTAATAAGAGTTCTCCCTTATTAGAAGAAAGAAAAATCAAATATGCAAGAAGGTTTTGGGGTGGAGTTCCAAGAAAATGAAAAAGGGCTTTACCGGTTACAAATGTTGATTTTCAATTTGCTGGAATTTTCAAAACAACCTACGGGAAGCAAATTGACTGTGTAAGTGACTTTAGCAAAAATCATGAAGATGTTTTGTTGACTTCTAATTTTTGCATTCATCAACAAGATTCACTTGTTGAATGTGAAGAGTTCAAGGTGAAGAAAAATGTTGATCCTAACCAAAAAGCTATAATTCACAAGGTCGGAGATGTTGAAGATATCTCAACCAAGCTTCATTCGGAAAAGGAAGGTGAACAAGTTGAGGACAGCCAAAGGTATGGACAACATAGTGGAAATGGTGATAGAGTGAAGAACACTTTGAGTGGCAAAGAACACATAGATCCATTCATACAAGGTCCAAATTGTGTGAACATGAGAGTTCGGGATCCTAGAATTTGCTGAAGGGACTTGCAATTGCTTGAGGGCAAGCAATTACGGGAAGGGCAGACTGTAATGTCCCCTTTTCAGAATTAGTTTATTCTGAATACCTAAAGCCTATTTTTATTATTTTTCGTAAGCTAAAGGAAAATTAAAAGAGGAAAATAAATTAATATAAGTGGTCCAAGGATATTTTTATAGTTTAATTGGAGAAAGGACACTTAAAGTATATTTTAATCCAAAAAGCAAAAATAGAAAAATAATAATAGAATGATCTACTTCTATTATTAGGCGTCAAATTTGGATAATAATTAAATAAAGCAATTTATAATGCGGGCGCCAAGGATAGAGTGGGCTACATGAGAAAACATATCCTATTTTTTGGATAAAGTGAGGATAAAGCTTTTTAATATTGCATATTCCTAATATTAGGATGGAGTGCAGAATAAAGTATTAATTTATTTGTTTATGGGGCATGGATGTACTTCCAGAAGGGGGCGCCCACTTTGGAGAAGGGTTGGAGGTTATAAAGGCAGATTTTGGGTTTATTGTACATTCATCTTGAAAATTCATCAATTATTATCTTTGTCGACAAGTAGCTTCCACTTTTGCTTCCGTAATAAAAGATGAAAACCCTCCTTTACACACAGATTTGATGACAAAATCCCTCACTTTTTAGCTGGGCAATTCCATTTCTGAGGTTGCATTGACAATTCAGGGTGCAAGTGTTCTGCCAATTCAGCTCCAAACAATTGTATTAAGACACTGGTATTTTTATTGTAGCTGGGCCATATTCTATATATAAAAAACTGATTTTTACACATTATGGTTCTTTGTTTTTATGTTAAAAAATCAGATTATCGTTGCTGTTATAAAAGTTACAATGTTAATATTGCTGCCCGAGGGTTCAACAAAATATCCAAATCTATTAAAAATTATTTTTAGCGATATTACACTGGTATCAGAGCGAGGGAGAACTCTTATTAGATTCGGGGTTTATTGTACATTCATCTTGGAAATTCAACAATTATTTTTTGTCTACTTTTGCTTCCGTAATAGAGGATGAAAACCCTCGTTTACACACAAATTTGAGGACAGAATCCCTCACTTCTCGGTTGGGCAATTCCATTTTAGGGGTTGCAGTAACAATTTAGGGTACAAGTGTTCCGTTAGTTCAGCTCCAAACAATTGTATTAAAACACTGGAAATTTTATTACACTTGGTTCGTATTCAATAAATAAAAGACTGATATTTACACATTATGGTTTGTTTTGCTTATATTAAAAATCAAATTATCACTATTATAAAAGTTAGATTTTTAAAATTGTTGCCCTAGGGTTTAACAAAATATCCAAATTTGTAGAAATTATTTTCAGGGATATTACAGTGGTATCAGAGAGAATTTCCTCCCAGCATGTCGAAGGGAATTAAAAAAACAAAAATATTGCAGCTTTGAACTTCATGCAGGGTAGTGACAGAGAAGTCAAGTACCAATAATGGGAGAAAAAGAAAGCTTTAAAACAGCCAGAGGAAGGATTAAGGCAGCAAGATCCAAAGGTTGTTTTTGAGGAAAAAACGGACAATATTCTCGCCAACTTGTGGATCAGATAGAGAAGGAATCCATGACCATGTTTATTCAAGTAAAGTTCTTACAGCAAGAATAAAATATAGATCCCATTCAGTAGGTGTTGGTAAAAATAGAAAAGGACAAACTTGAGGCCCCCAGAATCCTTGATCAGTATCAAAGGATGCCTAATTATCTTAAATTTGAAGTTTCCTTTTATGATTACTTGGAGTTACTCAAAATGAGGAATTCCAAATAAAAAAGGGTTGTGTGAATACATAAGAGGGTTGAAGAAGAAAGAAGAAAAATTAGTGCTACAAGAAATTGAGAGAAAGCAACCCATAAAGGAATCCACCATACAAGAGGAAGTTGAAAAAGAAGTTCCTATTCAAGAAGCACCCATCAATCTCCCAAAGATTGCGTTCATGTCATATGAAAGGGATTTGCAAGATAATTGTACAAATAAAAGTGAGGAAGTCAGGGGCAAAAAGGACATCATTTGTTGGATGCAACGAGCTCGAGATGGAAGAAGGTGCACCAAATCATGAACAATCCTCCAAACTCCCAAAGGGTAAGCAATTGATTGATTTTCAGAGTACCATTATGGATGGATATGCATTGAAGGAGAACATTTTGATTAGCACTAATTTGGAAGTCTTGAGTCCCAAAGATGGAGGTGTTAAGGGTATCTCAACAAGTCTTAATCCGATACAGGAAGGTGAGCACTTTGATTACAGCCTAAGGTACAAGAATATTCCGGATATGTTGCTCCCTATTATGTCATTTCAAGATAGGGTGAAAGATACAACTTGTAGCATAAAGCATACACCTGAGGAAAATGACTAAGCAAATACTAATGTTGGCATTGAGCTTGCTGAAATTTTCAGATAAGCAGTTTGGGCAGCAATTTGGACAATGGTAGTTTTTTGGACAGCGGCAATTTGCACAATTATTTATGCCAGCATCACATGGAGCATTGAGGGTTGGGAATTGTAAATTCTCAAGGTGGGTTTGGGATCCTAACTTGCAATTGCTTGAGGGCAAGCAATTCTGGGAAGGACGGATTGTAATGTCCCCTTTTCAGAATTAATTAATTCTAAATACATGAAGCCTATTTTTATTATTTTCCGTAGGCTAAAGGGGAAATTAAAAGAGGAAAATAAATTAATTTATGTGTTCCAAGGATATTTTTATATTTTAATTGGGAAAAGGACACTAAAATAATATTTTAATCCAAAAAGCATTAATATAATAAAATAATAATAGAAGGTCGCCTTCTATTATAGGGCTCCAGAGTTAGAATTAATAAATAAATAAAGGGGGCGCCAAAGTTAGAAAAGGTTGCATGAGTACCAAAGTCCTAAATTTAGGATGGGAGGTGGATAAAGTATTTCTAAATTTGTTTGAGCCTATTTTTTGGATGGGCTGCCAACATGGGGGAGGAATTATATTATTATTAATTGTCTTTGGAGCATGCATCTATTTCCAAAAGGTACGTCCACTTTGGAAGAGGATGGGAGGTTATAAAGGCATATTTGGGGTTTATTATTATAACATCTTGGAAATTCATCAATTATTTTCTTTGTCTGCAGGTAGCTTCCGCTTTTGCTTCCGTAACAGAGGATGAAAACCCTCCCTTACACACAAATTTGATTACAGAATCCCTCACTTCTCAGCTAGAAAATTCCATTTCAGGGGTTGCAGTGACAATTCAGGGTGCAAGTGTTTTGCCAATTCAGCTCCAAACAATTGTATTAACTTATTAAGACACTAGTATTTTTAATTTTTTATTGTAGTTGGTTCATATTCAATAAATAATAGACTGATTTTTATGCATTATGGTTCGTTGTTTTTATATTAAAAAATCAGATTATTGTTGTTATAAAAGTTAGATATTTAATACTGCTGCCCTTGGGTTTAACAAAATATCCAAATCTATTAGAAATTATTTTCAGGGATATTACAAAGGCAAGAGGAGTGCCTAAACAAATATGGCTAAGACATGTAGAATGCTTGTAGTCAAATTCTAAACTACCTTGAGAAAGGTCAAGGGGTTCCTTGATTTCACTTGTGAAATTAGGGGCGTGTTGTGGACACCAACAAAAATGAGACTTGAGATTTTAGAGTTTATAGAACAAATAAATGCCTAGCCGATTATGACCAGCATCACATGGCAATCAGTTTAGCAAGGGTGACATATTGTGGCTATACTTGGGTAAAGAAATGATTCCAAGGTTAAGGATGGAAGTTGAGATTGAACCAATATGGTCTATTCAAGCTCGTATTACCAGGCTGGAGAGAATGATTTGCGGCTGGACTTAACAAGCTACATGGGTACATGCTCTATAGACCATGCAAACAGTTTGAAATTGTTTGGAGCACCTATACTTGATGAAGAAGGATCAATGCCAATGTAGCTAGAGGTAGAGGACTTAATTCTGTATACCAAAGAACTATTGCAGCAACAAGAAAGTGTTCTGCAAAGCAAGACTAGAGCATCACATCATGGACAAATCAAGTTTTACCATATTGGGAAAAGGGATGAACACTAGAATGTGGCACAGTGATATTCAATATCATAAGCGGGGCAGAAGTTTTTTCCTTCACCCGGCAGTTAAAGGGTCATTTAAGCTTTGATAAAAAGTAGGGCTGATTAGAAACCAACAATGGTTTGAGTAGCAATGCCTGATCTGTTTAGGATCAACTAAATTATATGTAGATGGACTTGGAAATTTAAAAATCCAATTAGAAAACTTATTGCAGAGATAGATTGTCCCAAAAGAAGCCTTATGCCAAAGTTCGAGGAAGCGCCAAACTTCGTGAAGGTTGCACAAAATTTATTGTTTCAAACATCAAGGTTGCACCAAAGTCATCCTGCAAGACTAGCACCATCTTGTGCCAAAATTTCCCTTTGCCAAGCAGCTGATACTAAGAACCACAATTGGGCTATCAAAGGAGTTGTACCCAGGACCCAGGCACAATACCTAAGTATCACACAAAAGATTGGTTTGTGCAGAGGCAGAGTTGTCAATCCAAGACTGTTAACACTTGGCAAGTCTGTCAAGAAGTCATTTCAAGAAACCTCTGTAACTTACTCGTTGGAGATGCACAGGACATAATTGTTAAATTTCCATTGAGTACGTACTAAAACTATAAATTACACTGTGGTATGATTAGACACTTGGTGAGCAATCTATGAGCAAGTTAGGCACTTTAATTTTGTAGCATCAGTGCAGTTATGAAAGTGTAAATTCAATAGTATAAGGGGAGTTCAACAATAGAACAGAGTTTCCTTAAGCAGAGCCCATGTCAAGTCATGGGCACATATCGACTCAGGCCCATTGTTCCTGTATGCGAATTTGCCCCATCATCATATTGTCTTGGGAAGAGCCTAGCAAAAGAGAAATGCAGGTGTCGACCACGGTATTCTAGTTTATCATGAGAGGTTAATGACCTGGAAATATAGTGGAACCCAAAGAATGATCTGCATTCGCCTATAGTAATACATTAATCCAATGCCATCCCGCTTCCCATACAAGTCAATCATTTGCATACATGTTCTTGGTGTCAATGAACTTGCAGGTAATTATACATGTAGGCAATTTCTGTCTTTAAAATAACACTCATGCAAATGGATACAGAAATGCAAAATAGAGCAGCAAGACCAACAATAGCCTGAAGAAAAACCAAGACAACCAACACTAATAATTGTCTCTACATTACTATGGGAACAAAATTGAGAAAGTTCTAAGATAACACTAATATAAGCCGAAGTTAGAAAAGCTTGCCTTAATCCTATGTACCAGGCACCATCACTGATAATGACCTGCATAGATAATCAAGGAGAAACTAGGACCAAACTCAAAACAAATGAGGGAAGTGTACTTAATTATGACCGAACTGCTAACACTGTTGGATGATCTGGGTAGATAGCAGAGGACTTCTACCATAGATCATGACGAATTTCAAATTTGAATCCCATTTCACTTCCCTACATGGTCTTAGCTACCTGGATATGGCTGCCATCTTCATTTTACTCGGTATTTTTTCTTTGCAATAATGGGAATATGAAGGTGACTGTATTTACTGACATATTTCATGCCAATCTCTAAGAAAAAAACATATTTCTAATATGGTAACATTGGCACATGATAATAATAATGTCGAATAGTAATACACATATACACAAATATACATAGCTGAGCCAGAGCCCTCTATCAATGATAATCATTAATCGCCAATGCTAAAGGTAACAATAACGTAAAAAAAGTTTTCAAGGCAATGCCAAAGTAGAAAAATGAAGATGAAAATGGAAAATAAAACAATGGAAGAGTTTACATTAATATAAAAACAAATATCACATGGGAAAAATAAAGAGAGAGTTGATGTTTTCATATGATATGAATGCAAAGAGTGAATCGTGTAGAAGTGAAACGCTTGAAAACCCATTCATATGGATACAGCAGCAAAATCATTAATGAAAAATAGGCTCTAACAGGAAAGAAACAATGCATTTGAACAGCCAATCAGTGTTGGAATCTGATTTTCGTTACTTCTTTTGGGTTGTTGTTCCTTCCTATCACTCTACAAGAAGTGTTAGTGTTGTAATTTTTACTTGTGTGCAGTTTTATCAGCCAACATGTAGACTCGAGGGGCCACTTTCGAGTTCCTATTCTTAAAGTTTAACCCTAATTTGGCATTTTTATTTCACTAGGGCTTATCTTATTGTAATGTGTATACAAAGGTGTTTACCATTTACTCACCGCCATTGTACTCATCTTATGACGTTGCGCAGCATTGTACATATCATTATTTAACTGAAACTTATTAATAATTTGTTTACACAAGGCACCTGACCCAGATTGAGTGCCTCTTTCTTTTATGTTGATTGCTGAGGGAAGAGGTTCAAAAAAAATAAGTAAAATGAGCTACCACTTACTTTCTCAATAAGTAACAGAACAAATCATTTGATTATCATTATAAGATTTATAAGAAAGCAGCCTCTAAAGTCAGAAATATCCCAGGTTCTAAAGGGTCCAATCGTTGAGGCTTTCAAAGTACTTAAGCATTCCAATAGAGACTTGAATTTCGATAATTAGAGACTGGGAGCGCCAGATAAGTGAGATAAAGGCTCCAAGCTTGATATGAAGCTGCCTTTCCCTGCATGGTCGAATTTGGATTATCGGAAGAGCTCATAAAGAATTTTCACCCTTTTATGTTTTATCAGTTATCTCAGCAAATTTATCCTATGCACTGAATATATTCATAGGAATGGCAAAGGTTTATAGCCCATTCGCAAGAATTCTGAGTTAAGGAAGACTTTTAACTTTAAGTCACTCCATGTTCCAAAATCTTTGCCAATCCAAAAGTATACAGGTACAAGCCCCAAGGTTGCCATGTTAGGGACCTCTTCCGCATTACATACAATGTGATTTAAGGAAGACTTATAAGTCACTCCATGTTCCAAAATCTTTGCCAATCCAAAAGTAAGCATACAAGTGTGAGCCCCAAAGTTGCCACGTTAGTGACCTCTTCCGCATAACATACATTGTGATTCCCCTAATCTTGTCCGTACTATTTGTAACATTTGTTTTCTCACAAGCTTGTTGATTTACCACATCATATACCATGTGTTTATAGTCACGGATGTGTGAGTAAGAACCTGACATTGAAAAAAATGTTCATTGAGGAAGGACTTATGAGGCACTCTATGTACCAAATGCTTTCCCAATATAGAAGCAAGCATCAAGATGCAAGTCCCTAGGTTTCTGTGTTAGCGGACACCTCTTCTTGAGATTCACTAGTGCGTGTACATGGTTTGCCCATTGACATAGCTTGTGGTTGTTGTATTTGTGATGCTTGCTTAGAATCTTATTGACTTGTCAAGTAGAAAACCCTTTGTTGTGGATTTTGTTTCACCTAAATACCTCATCTCCTCAAAGATGCTTTCTCCAAGTTCCAATATTATACAAACTTGTTGAATTACATGGCATATCTTGTATTTAGTGTTGTGGATGTGTAAGAAACTAACATCAAGAAGATGCACATTAAGGAAGACTTATGAACCACTCTATGAATCAAACTCTTTGCCAATCTGGAAGCAAGCGGCAGTAGGTTGATTCAGTCTATCCATTGTATCAGAAAGAGTTTCTCCCAATGATGGCATCCAAACATGCCATTCGTCTGATAAGATGCCTTTAGGGCATTCATGCTCTCTTTGACCATGTTCCTAAAGTCCCTTGACCTCCTTACATCGGGAGAGAGTATAAATGCACTAAATACCTTTGTTGTCAAGTAGAATACCTTTGTTGTCGGGCAGAATATCTTTTTTGTACCTCGTCTCATCCTCTCCCTTCTCTATAAAGATGCTCTCTCCAACTTCCATTTTTCCCACACAAGAAAGCCTGTCAAAATCATAACAACTTATCCATCCTTGAGGGTTCAGTTGAACAGTCTATCTAAAAGCTTGCAAAGCTGGGATATGCCTCCTTTCAACTTTAAAGCATCAAAGCTTTTAGATGCATTTCCAAAAACCCCTACAAAGATGTGATTCAGTGAAAAAACCATTAATCTCGTTGTTCTTTATGGGTCCGATGTATGATGCCCCATCCTAGGGCCTATGGACTTGTGAGAGGGTGCAAACTAAGGTAAGTTTGATAGCCAACCTCTTCATCTTGTAGGCATCTTGGGAGCATCTTTGGGCTCATTTTTCATCTCCATAGACTACATACCTATGTGATCTTGCCTTTAGTACTTTTAGCCTATTTAGCCCTTTGTTCTTCAAGTGGGTTGCTTCCGTAATCTGTGACTAGTTTGCTCCTCCAGTCTACTGGCATTTTCATAGACCAACTCCATCCCTACATAAACCTTTAACTGGCATTCCTCGTCTCCTTCAGGAAAACGTGGTGATTAATAATGTAAATGGGGAGAACATATACCAACAATATGTTTCAGTCACTTGTATCTCTCCCTATAACCTCAGCCCTAAGATGGCGTTCTATCCCAGGCATTTCTCACATATTGCTGATTGCACAATCATCCAACCTAACTGTATTCAGCCACATTAGACTTGTGGCCTTAGGATGCCTATTGGTCAATTGAGGATATGCACTCACCATAAACAAATAGAGACTAACCACCGAATTCCCCAAGATGACAGGATCTGCTGCCTTTGCTCTCTCTAAGAGGTGGAGACAAAGGAACACTTCATTTTTAGGAGTTCTATATAGTATGATATCCAAGTGAAATCTCTCAGAGTCTCATATAATTCCACATACATGAATTCAAGAGAGTCACTCACTTCCTTTTTCTGCTACCCCGATTGGAGGTGCTTGGTTCTTAACATACAAGAAGCGGCCACCTTCAGACATCAGCCTTTGAAAGGGACTGTAAGGTCTAACGAAATTATTACCTCCTTCCCTCCTATTCTGCAGTTAGAGAGAGATCAGTGACACCATATCCCCATCTCCAAGCAACAACAGCAATACCTCCAGGCTCCATTGTTTACCTTCACCAGACGTGGTGGGTCTGCATTCCAGGAGATGCAGACAGACATGCATTGCCAGCTTCCTCTCTACTTCAGAGAGATCATCAACGATGAATGTTTGGAGAGTTTTCGAGAGAATTCTTTGCCCCTAGATATGCAACTCACAAGCAGTCAGAAATGAAACTAAGGCCTTTCAAGTTGCTTTCTCCAGAACACTACGGGAGCAGCTTCCCCACCAACCCACCCAGGTTTTTAATATTTTCAGTGTTTATCCTCAGCACAGATTTTTAATCACATCCAGTTGGCACAATATATAAGATGTTTTTCTGGTGCATTTTATTGTATATGAACTCAGCACAGATTCTACTCAATCTCTTTGGCAAGGAGATATTTTTGTATTTTAATTAATTAAAGATTTAATCTTAGCTAGAAAACAAGCCAAATCACAACATTCATAAACTAAAATAAATACCATGCTTCTGGAACAATTCAATAACTCTTCAAATGTAGATGAAAGATCGAAAACAAAAAGCTTCGAGAAACAACCAACAGAAAACAAATTCACTCAGAACATAAACATACTAGCATAGACTTTAAAATTTGTGCTACAAAAGGGATGAAATTATAATGAATAAAAAATTCCAAGGTTTGCCAACTCAAATGGCATGCAAGTAACGCAATTGTAAGCATCTCTTACTAAGTTGCTCAGCTGTTGTCAAAGGCTCTGCTTCATCAACGGCAGCAGTATCATCTTGATGATGTCCCTGGCATTAAAAAAAAAGTTTAATACACCAATCCACGGATCAGATTCATCAAGCATAAGAAAATATCATTTTGAATCTTTTGATCAAGGTAGTGTTTCCTTAACAGCTACACCTTGTAATATTCATCAATTTGACTCTAATCCACCTAAAGCAATTTGGTAAATTATCAAAGAAAATCTGAATATCTGCATATCTGACAAACAGAAAGAAATCAAATATACTCATTTTCTTACAGGATCCACTTCCTCTTCTGAAATAGAAATCCACTGTTCGGAACAACGACCAGATATGGTACAAACTAGAAGCTGGTTTGATGCATCATACAGTGTGTCTCGGCAAGTATGGTCACACACTGCAAAAGTAAAAAAGGATACATTTTCTCACCCCTAAACAATTTGCTGTACCAGATTCAATAATACTGCAGACAATTCTCCCAAATCAGAATTACTGTAGAATAATCAGAATCACCCAAAATTCAAGAATAAATCAGAAGTAAGGAGTAAGCATACCATGCACACATCCGGTTTTTTCACATAGGAAAATGTCTCCAGCTTGAGAGTATGTACAGGTGCTTCCAGAGCACACATGGTCCCCTGCAACAACATCAGGCAATCCACGACTTTGCTTCCATTGACTTATTTGGTCATCCACTATTGTAGCAGGAATCTTCAGATCTTCCTTTAACTGTGAGATGATGATGACAATAGTGTTTTCAAAATTAAAAAGTAGTTCTATTTTGTAAACTAAAAAACTCCAAGACATTTTGTAAACCGACTCCAAAATTGAAAATTGAAATAGTTCAGAAAAAATAGAATTGGTAGAAGTCACCTTTGAGGGAATTGGAGCTTCATTACGCTTGACTGCTTGCATTTGTATGTAGTACTCCTGAAACTCGATGGGTGAATCCCGAACAAAATCAATCATGTCGGAACGGTCACGCTGTTTATAAGAAACATAAGCTGAGTTGATAAGCAGTCTATACAATTGTCCTCTAGAATGTTCCTGACCTTTGACATTTTAATATCAACATGTTTAGATGTTCATACATGTAACAGGCAGTGAACAGTGATCATTGCAGACGTGTGGCAAGTAGTACAACAATAAGATTCAGCAAGATGAACGATTTTAACCATTGGCTTTTTTTATCGAAGGCAAAATACTACAAGTATCATCCTAAACACTTATTTAAAACCTCAGTTTCACCATTGGTTGGAGTCTGGACAACGGAACAAATAACAAATGGTTAAAGCTATTCCAACTCGTAAATAGTAAATACATTGATTTATAAACATTTTTTACAATAACATTCACCATATCATGGATATCAACTAAGTTGCCGCATTCGGCGAACTTGAAGGAAAAAATTCGAAATTCGCCGAATTTTAATAGTGGGTTGAAATTCGCGATGTAATTCGCATTTTTTTCCTTTTTTGGCAATTTTTTCCGTTTTTGGTTTTTTGGTGAAAAAATCGCAAGAATAGAAAAAAATTTGCCATTTTTGGAAAGGGTCCGAGAAGATGTAGCAGCAAAAACTTGCATGTGCCATAACTTTCATTCTGTAGCTCTGTTTCAGGTGTCGTTTTCTCTAAAAGTGCATATTTTCTCGAGCTCTACGCATTGATGGCAATATTTTTCTTATTTTCATAAAATCCATTTTTGCATCATTTTTGGACCAAGCAACTTCTTGCAATCTTTTGTAAGAATCCTAAGCTATAATCGCTTGTAGACATATTAGTAATTAAAAATACTGGATAGCTTTTCAAAACTCAGCTAGTATTCTCCCGTGCTCGGACTAGATCGTCCCACCTGCAAGAAAAATCGCAACCTGCGAGCACATTTTTATAGAAATTTTTGCCGGAAAAAACATTACCAAAACACAGACAAAAAAACAAAAGAAGCTGCAGGCAATTGCTCGAAAATCTCTCCAATTAGCTGATCTGCAAAAAAATTTCCCCCTAGGTGAATGTTCTATGGTAATAATGATGGGGTGAAGTGCTTTATATAACCTAAATCCTCCAATTTTAGCTCAATCTATTTTTAAAAAAACTTTATTTATTTATTTAAATAAATAAAGTAAAATTCTCTCAGACAAAACTTGGCGAAGGGATAGAGTGAGTTTTAGCATGTGGGTACTTGGGGAATTTGGCTTTTATGACTCTCTGGGGATACCTTAGAACAATGCAAACAACTTCAAGTAAAACAAACACAAAAACGACCCATTACTTTGAAAAGAACGATTTTTTTTAAAAAGGGGTAGTCCCAGATTTCAGGGTGAAATCTTGGGGACACTAGGTGAATACATGGCATTCCGCGGGGCGGAATATTGCAGCCAGCTATGAAGAATATAGAGCTCCTGCGAATGAGATCCGTGATGATATTTCGCTTGCCAAATTCATAAGGGTAAACAAGGGAAGGTCAAGGCCGAAGCCTAGACCTAATGCGCCACAAAGGGAGCTTCAAAATACTTTGGGGAAGGGAGCACTCTCCACATTTGATGGCTCCAACAAGGGGATATCCCGGGTTTGGATACAAAAGTTGGATAACTATCCATCATTGAGGCCCATGACGAAGGATGAAGCAATCAAATTTGCAACCCTTCATCTTAAAGGAATTGCACATGAGTGGTGGTTCCATGGATTGGTCACACAAGGGCACAATCTCATCCACTCATATGATGAGTTTTATAGGAGGCTCATTTGGAGATTCGATAGGGTTAATCCAGAAGTTCACTTTCGGGGGCTAGCACAGTTGAATCAAGAAGGGAGCTAGCACAGTTGAATCAACAAGGCAACGGTGGAAGACATATGTCACCACATACTTTCAGAGGCTGCTTACAGTGATGATTACGGATGTTGATGGAAATGATCAGGCTCGTCTGTTTTGTCCAGCTGATCAGGTTCAACGGCTGAACATGACTCAAGGGTTTCCGTGTGAGAGCTATTTGACCAGCGGATCGTCTTCTAATGAAGTACGGCAATAAGAGAACTCGTTGGATCTAGTCAGGTGCTTCTCCAAGGACAACTGCTCACATATGCTAGCGGGCATATCCAAGGGCATTTCAATCATGGCAATGGAATGGACAACCAAAGGGACCTTTTGGACAGCCAAGAACTGACATCTTTGGACCAGCCAAAGAAGCACTTCACATTCTAGCAAGCATCGCAATAATAACTTAATTGTAGCCATTGTCCAAATCAAGCACTAGAAGTGGATCTCAAGGAATGAGTTAAGAAGGACACTGCCACTTGTGCTTCTCTTGCAAGCTATCCATGGTCTCCCGGTCATTGTTAGGGCGTAGGTAAGGGTCATGTGAACATTAGTGTTAGGTATTTTCCAGATTATGTAAGAAGTTCCATGTATTCACACAGGCAAGAGCCCTTAAAAGCATGATCCAGAACCAAGATCCGAAAAAGTTTAGATGCAACACTCTTACCACCTTGTCCAGTGCTCCTAGATATCATCGTTGGTGACTGACAAGAGGCGTTGATCACCCTCCATCCTCCGTTACTTCTATCCTCCAGTGAATGACGCTGCTAACTCGGTGGAATGTGATCATGTTGCTCAATAATTTCCACTAGACGTCAGGTAACACCGAAAATGCGTCCATGAGGTGAATTTTTACAATTTTTGACATTGACATGATGAGGCTCAAAAAAGAGGGTATTTTTCAAACTTCATATTTTTCAATGAAACTGGAATCAATGCGACGAGGATAAAAAACAAACACTTTTGCAAAATATGGAACTCGATTTCGAGGTACCGAGCAAAAGTTATTGAGATTTCAATTTCCCGTAAAAAGACCCAATTTTAGTTAAAATTGGATCAACGATTAAAAACTTGCTCCAGACAGAGAGCAAATTTATCGTGTGACCACTCGTTGGAATTGGGAGGAAATGAGGATTTCAAAAATATCAAAGGCTCGAAAAGCTGGCGCCGGAAGAATATTAATTTGGCTAAAACGTAATAATTGCCCTTAAAATGCAATTATTAAACAAAAACTATAGTAAAATTAAATTTTTCAAACTATAGTCTTTGCTAAAAATTTAAAAAAATAGCCAATCAAAAATGGTTGTGCAAAAACTCACAGCTCATTGAAGTGACCGCAAATGCTTTGCTGATAATTTGAGAACCAAAGCTTCATTTTATAAACCGAAAAATGCGTTGGAAAGGTGGTTTCAAGAGCTTTGCAATGGTACCAGAAAAAATTGATTTTGTCACCTAACCTAAAAGTTGTTCGTGACTGAGTTGGATGTGAATTTGGAGCTCTTGTTCATGCTGAAACTTCTTGAATGATTCTTGATATTGTGAAAGTATTTGCATGTAAATTTACAAAGTGTATTCCATAGGCCATGGTCTGCAAAACTCCTAGAAAAAACAGAGTCTCCGGATCACTTGTTATTTATACCAATCCTTGAAAATAACGTTCCACAGATTTACACCAGATGCCTATGCACTCCTTCAATACGCTCCTTCAATATGTTCAATCTAAAGTTGATGTTTCCGCTGAGATGTCAAGGTAGACCACGATTAGAGAAGATCTCAAATGTTGTCTCTAACATATATCACAACTTCTATGAAATGGATATAAATGCTTTCACAGAAATAGCTTTTCTATCATAACAGGGCAATGAACAAATGCGGCTGCCCCTTCTATAATTCAAAACTCCATTTAAGCAGTAAATAAATCTCCTGCTCTGATACCAAATCTGAAAGACACTCCAGTTTTGCACAGTAGAAAACACAAAATACCTTCGTTCTGCTCATTTTAATCATATTCACAGGTTACATACATATAGGAGTTGTATCTCCTAAAATATTGGATCTCCTCTAACAACTCCTAATAAACTGTCGAACAATAAACTATTCGTAAATATATATTGTTATACCAATATATATATATGACATAACAATAGAACCAATATTACAAACTTATTTACCACTTAGTAAAAAATTATTACCTAATGTAAACTCTAAATTTCGTAACAGTTTCCTCACTCAGAGAATCCCATAGGTATACTTTGGAAGAAAACACCAAGGACAAATCCAATAGTAACTCCAAGTGTTTTGATAAGTCCAAGAACAAGGACAAATCTGATCAAATATTTGAAAACAGGCATCAAGGGAAAGGTCATCAACCTCAAAAGAAGGATACACCTAAAGAACAAAAGATACAATTCAATATTTGCATGTGGGTACACAAGTCTAATGCTCATTATGATGAAGAATGTCATGTTATGAAGATGCAGCCCAGAGCAGATGCAAACACCAAGTTCAACTACTCTAGGATCATATAGACAAGCAAATCATAGACTCAAAACCTAATGCAATCAATCAGATAACATCATTCAATCCTGACCCAGATGATGAGAAATATTTATTCCATCCTCAAAACATGGGTCAAAGAACAGCCCTTGCATTTTATTGTTGATAATGGCAGTCAAAAGAATCTAGTTTAATTGGATACCATTCAGAAATAGAACCTCCACTACTGCTGCATCCTATCTGTACAACATTGAATGGTTAAATTCAGGTTAAGAGAGAGTTCTGAGAGACCCATCACACATCAGTGCTATTTGGTTAACAAGATCAATCCATTTTAGATGAAGTTCTTTGTGACATTGCACCATTGGAAATATTAGTGTTCTCCTCGGACAACTTTTCCTGTATTGACATCATGGATTTGTGAATCAAACCATATAAATGTTATCCTATTTGGAAAACAAAGGTATATAATACCAAAATGCATTCCTAAGCAATAAGCATCCACTCATTAGCACCAAGCACTGCAAAAAAGTTGATTAGCCATACTAGATAAATTGTAGGTTTGATGAAACCCATCTAAAAAAAGAAGAAGAATGCTCTAACAGTCCAAAGTTGCACACTTGTTCATGCAACACAGCAGAAGAAGATGGACCAAGATTTGATAAAGTACAAGAATATCTTCAAATCCCCCAATGCCATTGCACCGCCAGGTGAAGCACTCAATTGCCTCAATTCCAAGTTTGCTATCACCTAATGTCCCTTTGCTAGACTGTTTTGGTACAGATACGGGTACAGTATGCTGACACGGCAAATTTTTAAAAACTTCGGGTATGGTATGCTGTTGGGTATGTTGTGTGTGTGTGTGTGTGTGTAAAGAAGCATTTGCATACTTATTGAAATTTAATACTCATACAATCAACCATCATCCTCACCAGTCAGGCTACAACCCTTTTGATTCGTAAGAAATTCGTTACTTAATAAATAAGAGATAAGATTAGCAATTAAATTCGACTAAAGAAACAATTATAATTTCACATTTTATATAAGTAAACATGCCAAAATGTTAAAAATAAAACAAATACTAATGGGGTGCCATACATAATAAGAATATGTTTCTATTTTTTTTTACAAAGGAAAAAATATATAATAAAATGTTTATATATATAAAATATCTAAAAACTATATTTAAAAAAAAAAAACTCTAAACTATAAAATAAATTATTAAAAAATAAACTGCAATTAAAGAACATAAAAAGTAAATGTAAATTATAAAAACTTTAAAAACAAACTACAATTAAAAACTTATATATAAATATAAATTATTAAAAAAACTCAAATTCGCATATTTGGGAAGCATGGACATCGAGGAATTTCGCATATTTTCCTTTAAAACCAGTAAATGCAGTGACTGAGAGTTACAGTATCAGACTGAGTCTTTGGTCAAGTCTTGCTTTTCAGCAAGAAGAATCAATCTGATTACATCTCTCTTGACCCTTCGGAGCCTGTTGGCAATATTGAATCTCAGACAAACTTTCCAAGGTTCAACTCCAGTCAAAGCCCTCAAGTTTTGATTATTTTTTTGCACCTAAAAAAAAAAAGTCATGAGGGTTCGCTGTGGGTGCATACCCACAGGCCCTGGGTACGTCCCGGGTACAGAAATTTATTTTCCTTTAAAACCGGCAAATGCAGTGACTGAGAGTTACAATATCAGACCGAGTCTTTGGTCAAGTCTTGCTTTTCAGCAAGAAGAATCAATCTGATTATATCTCTCTTGACCCTTCGGAGCCTATTGGCAATATTGAATCTCAGACAAACTTTCCAAGGTTCAATTCCAGTCAAAGCCCTCAAGTTTTGATTATTTTTTTGCACTTGAAAAAAAAAGTCATGAGGGTACGCTGTGGGTACGTACCCACAGCGTACCCGTACCCGTACCCGGTACATATCAAGCCTGGTACAGGAGGGGCAGGTGCGTTCCGATGCAGTCTAGTCCCTTTGTATAAACATTCATATATGGAGAAAAACTACATTGCCATGATACATCCCCCAGCCCCCCATACCCTCCCTGATACGTATCCGGTATGGATATGTCAGGGTATGGGTACGGATACGTGATGGGTATGTCTGGGTATGTCCATACATACCCGTGACGTACCCAGGAAGAAACCGGACGTACACACAACGAACCCAAGTTTAAATCTACTAGCATGAAAATCATGAAAATCACAGGGTTTTGAAGGGTTTCAGATGCAATTGTGAAGGGTGGAAAATCAAGATTTTTTTAAGTGTTTCAGACCCAGTTTTGAAGGGTTTCAGACGCTCAAAAACGTGACTAATACAGTTGCGAAAATACAATCGTTATAAACTGTACATACGAAAATGGCCCTAACCGGAGCACGGAATGCCTCCGCGGCTAAAAAGCTTTGTTACTCGCCTCTTCGTGGCATGAGAAATCCTCGGTGTGGTGCAAGAAAGCTCTGTCCGAAGGAATATTGTTAATAATGCTCACGAAAACTATGTCGATTATTTTCTAATGTTGAGCTTGGGACACGAAGGATTTGATGAAGCCCCCAAAATTAATAAATTAAAATAATATCTTATGAGTTATACGTTTTTTGTGTCATAACTTATACATTATATCTTTTTAAAGTTTTGTTTTATGTTTTAATTTGTATATAATGTTTGTTTTAATTTTTTTATTTATCTTTGTAAGTTTTAAATTATATTTATTTTTTTAAGTTCTCATATTATTTATTTTATATGTTTATATATTTGATATTTTTATAATTTATTGTTCGAATTTAATGGTGAATTCTTTTCCAAACTGTATCCATTGACCTCGTCGAACACGATCTCGAACTCGAACCTTGTGACTTAGAATACAAGAGAAAACTGCCTTCTAAATACAACAAGGGATCTACACAAATTCCTATAACATAGTCTTTTTTTAGGGCACATTTTTTTACAATCACATCCTTTCAATCACAACCAACAAGGACAATCGTTTGAAGGAGAAATACAGTGGTAAGTATATATTAAAAATGAATAAAATGATTATATGATCATTTTAGTATTTCTTATGGACTAAAAAATGAGTAAAATGATT
Organism: Taxus chinensis; assembly: GCA_019776745.2. Lineage (NCBI taxonomy): Eukaryota > Viridiplantae > Streptophyta > Pinopsida > Cupressales > Taxaceae > Taxus > Taxus chinensis. The sequence continues at coordinate 95,116,780 of CM034154.1, read as the reverse complement.
ATATGTATATATATATATATATATATATATATATATATATATATATATATATATATATATATATAATTTTTTTAATATACATGTACGGACGTATCCAAGACGTATCGTACCCAAGGGTTTTTTAAAATTGACGTATCCATGTACCCGAACCTGTACCCGTACCCGTATCCTGGAAACATAGGAGAAAGATGAAATAAAGCATCAAATATAGGAATGAATAAAAAGGACATATAAGACCTACTTCTTTACCCAACAGCAGCCTTATTGTGCTAGCACCAAAGAAAAATGGCACATGGAGATTATGCTTTTGACTACAAGTCATTGAACAAGAACACTGCAAAAATTAGGTATCCACTAACAAGAATTGGAGACCATTTGAATTAGCTCAGAGGTGCCATGTTCTTCACCATGATATACCTCAAATCAAGCTATCGCCAAGGACACATTGATCCCTCTAATGTTTGAAAAACTGCAAAGGGTTGCCTGAATGGTTAGTCATGTCACTTGGCCTAACCGATCGTACCCAAGGGTTTTTTAAAATTGACGTATCCATGTACCCTAACCCATACCCGTACCCGTATCCTGGCAACATAAGAGAAAGATGAAATAAAGCATCAAATATAGGAATGAATAAAAGGGACATATAAGACCTAGTTCTTTACCCGACAGCAACCTTATTGTGCTAGCACCAAAGAAAAATGGCACATGGAGATTATGCTTTTGACTACAAGTCATTGAACAAGAACACTGCAAAAATTAGGTATCGCCAAGGACACATTGATCCCTCTAATGTTTGAAAAACTGCAAAGGGTTGCCTGAATGGTTAGTCATGTCACTTGGCCTAACCGATGCTCCAGCAAAATTCATGAGAACAATGATGACACCTTACGCCACTTCACAGTTACATTTGCAATTGTCTGTTTGGACGAGATACTAATCTTTAGCGGAACTTGGGACAAGCATCTGATTCATGTTCAGAAAGTTCTCCTCAAATTGCATCAATCCAAGTTGTACGCTAACTTGGAGAAGTGTTTCTACGTCATAAAGGAAATTCATCATTTGGAGTGCACGATGCATGGCATCAAGGTATATCCAACCAACATTGAAATCATTCAAGAATAGCCAACAAAGACCCCAGAGCTCCGCAGTTTCCTACGGTTAGTGAATTCCTAAAAGAAATTTGCATTCCTTTAAATAAGCTTACCAAAGGTGGACAAGGCAACGTTCAATTGGCCAGTGCCACAATAGAAAGTATTCCATGTACTGAAATATAACTCTGTTCAATCCAGCACTTGCCTGCCAGGTCTTCAACAACCCTTTGAGATAGAGAACAATGTGTCCAAGTATGCAGTTGGAACGGCCCTCAATCAATTTGGGCATATACAGTGACCCACCACAATGAGCCATGAGATTTATGCCATCATTAAAGCATGTAAGCAATGTAAGCACTAATACTGAGAAAAAGAACCGTACACACTGATCATCAAGCATTGCAATTCTTGCAGACTCATAACAGGTTGCAAAAGAGCAACATCAAATATAGGCCATTTATCTTCAGCAATTCCACTCGAATACCAAGCACAATATAGGAAAAGCCCATCAGATATGGGATTGTTCGAGCTAACCTCTAGGGAGAGCCCTCATCATTGTTTTTTATTCTTGTGGGGTGGCCATGAGGCACATTCATGGCCAAAGTTGTACCAATCAAATCTAGATTTTCTTAAAACATACCAGGCATTAAAATATGGTAAGTTAATTCCAGATTTCTACGAGCAAGATGGCTTGATCTAATACTTACGAGACTTATGTGTACCTTCAGAAGTAGATCACCATAATTTAATGTGGGAAGCACAATTTAGCAAGGATGTGAAACATTTTGGAGTTAAATAGAGTCTAGACATTGGTTGTACTATTTGTCTTGATCACACCTCATATCAGAGGTTGCAAGATACATTAAATCTTTTACAGTCTGCCCCATTGCCAAACCAGTCAATAAAAAGCACAGAATGTAATCTCCTTTGCCAATGCTTAACAAGCCTTCAGAATCGGTTTCCATGAATTTTTTAATCAAGTTTTCCTATTACAAAGTATGTAATGATTGTGCTTTTGTAGTAGTCAATAGGTTATCTAAGATGGTTATTCTAGATCCACATAAGAAGTCAATTTTAGCTTAAGACGCCAGCATTGTATCAAACGGAGACACCAGATTTCTGAGCACATTCTGGAAAAGTCTTCAGTCAATTATGGACACGATGTTGACCATTTACACAGCTTTCCATCCTCACACTGGAGGACAAAGAGAGGTGTGAACACGATTCTAGTACATTTTTGAGGATGAATTCCAAGGTTGTATCAAACGAAGACACCAGATTTCTGAGCACATTCTGGAAAAGTCTTCAGTCAATTACGGACATAAAGTTAACCATTTACACAGCTTTCCATACTCACACTGGTGGACAAACAGAGGTGTGAACGTGATTCTACTACTTTCTAGAGGATGAATTCCAAGGTTGTCCAAAATGATAATGGCTTCGAGGAACTACTCTTTAAAATGGTTTTGGATGATCTTTTTGATGGGTGGATGATGGGAGCCTCTATATTTTATTCTTGCAAACTATGATGATGGCTTTGAGGAAATTATATTATCATCTAAATCACCAATCTTGGTCTTTAATACTTATGCTCTATTTCAATGAATATGCTCCTAGGTCCTATTTATCATCCTATGTTTAAGAGATTTAATGTTAACATGGACGGGGAGCACCTTATCTAATCACTGAACTCCCAATCTTGTAAGAAAATGGTTATGGAGACGCCCCCCAAGATATCTGGCATAGGAGACCTTTGCATTTATGGAAGGGAGTTAAGAGGATAGATATTCCTAGGACAGCCAACACCATTAATTGGTCAACTTTCATTTTAGAAAACGAGAAGTATTTTACCATCAACCACCACCTACAAACCTTCATGGAAGGTGTGTGGACTCACGAAATAGTGAGATAGGAATTGAAAGCTAGAAGCTTCCCTGCTCCAATTCCTTTTCCTTCAAACCGTGTTTCCTTCACAATCAACCTGTCTAATATCCATTCTATCTTGACCATGACTGGTCCTAAAGATTTTCATTGTCCTTCCAAGGCCATGGACAGTGGAAGCCTGAATGATAAGGAAGTAAAGGGTTATACTAGAATAGCAAAAATTATAGAGCGCAATGGTTATGAAATAAAGGTGAAAATTCCTACCTGTAGGAGAGCAAGCAAACTAAATTCTCTGAAGCATATAGGGTGTACTAGAATGAATGGACTCCACAGGCTTTGCAACAGTGCCTTCCAGGCCAATGAGTTCAACATCAAGAAAATACATACTTGCCCCTTTGACATAGACATATGCATTGGCAGGAAAAACTGTTCACAAAGGCTGAAGGAAGGCAATTCAGCACAAAAGAAGTGGTGCTTGATAAAAGCAACAGTGAAAATAATTTATAAGTGTCATACTGCATAAGTGAAAGCCCTTGCAACATGACAAAGAAATTGTGAGGTTTGAGAGGTTCTGTTGGGGAAACCAAAAGTGGCCTGCTCAGCTGCTCCAACTTTGAGTGACTATGGTTTCAAGGCCCCCTAGACGGTAAAAAGGACTTTGTGGTAGGCCTCCTAGAGGAGTATCTAACGAAGACAGGAACTGTTCTTAGAGATTTCTTGTGGAGTAAAGGAGATCCTTATGGAGAACCAATTTCAGATCAAGTTGATAAAACAGAATGGTGGTTTTGTTAATACTTAATGCCAATGAATCAATGCTGGTTTCTGGAGAATTTAGGAAGGGCATGTACCTGAGGTCTGGTGCATGAGAACACACTGCTTTACTAGGGATCCTGCTGAGAAGAATACTACCACATATAATAAGAATGGATGCTTCAAGTCGAGGTTTCTTTATCTTTGTCCCAGTTCATAGCTATCTGCATGGACACTTTTATGGTGGCTTAGGACATTAGTTTTTAACAACATGTGAGTAATACAGGTGACTAGTCAATAGGGCACTTTCAAAAGCCCAAAAGCTCTTTATTTTGTATCATTCAATGAATTTCCCAGCTCCATACTTGCAGCATATCCAGGTTAGACTTCTGGGACATTACCACCGACCAACTTCTTTTGTAGCCAATATGCTAAAATGGTAATAGTTTCTAAAATGGTCGTGGTAAAGTTAATGGAAGATCAAACTCTTGGTTAGTTTTAAGGGAACATTTTTTACAATAACTGAAATTCCTTTCTCTTTTACAAAAACCAATCTTTTTTATATCGTGAAAACCAAGCAAATGAGTTCTTGAAAAGCATTCCTGAAAACTCTTGTGAATTTACTTGATGTTACACAACTGTCCATTTAGTAACCCTTTTCATTCCATAGCGAATATTGGCAACCATTCAAAAACAAGGAGGGTAATGCTATATACCTCAATATAGAGGCTTTTCCAAGCACATTGTTGCAAATCCCTGTGATCTGGCTCAGGTAAACCCCACCTCATGTAAAACCTACAACAATTTCGAAAGTTAAATTTTTAAAGAGAAGAACAAATAAAAACAATTTGTGAAAATAAATTCTGATAACATGAACCCCAGCAGCAAACATCTGTATTAAAACATCCTCCAGTCAGCAGCATATTGTTGGTGCCCAATACCCTATACATTCAATATCAACAACAAAGGAGCTTACAATCGATGCCAGAGAGATTCATCCGATGCTCCAACCCTCATGAATTTACATGCCAGTGCACAATTAACCAGGTCTACTGGAGAGAGAAACTTGAAAATATTGGGATATAGTTCTGAAGGTATCGTACTAAAAGGGCAACTCTGTATGCAAGGCTTTGGTTTTAAATTCCCGCAATGACTTCTCAATGCCTTTGCATTCTGCCTTGTTTCTGCAAAATCAAGATTTTTTGCATATTCATCGGCATCAACCTCCTTTTTCCATTCTTTCCCTAAACAAATACGCTTACAGGGCCGCAAGGTTAAATCTTCCTGAAACCCAATCAAACACAAAAAAGAAAGTGTGTGCCATCAAACATAACCAAAGCCATCATAATACAATGAAGTGATAATTAATTGAATATAATTAGATCATATTTACAACAAGGACACAAATAAGTGGTATGATAGCACCGAAAAAGCTGAAACATAGCAATGCATGTTAACAAAAAACAAAATGCATATCGTCATGGCAGGATTGGTGAAATTTTACAGATTACGGAGTCAAACTGAAAAAGATGATCAGGTTCCTGGCTGGAAATTTAGGTGAGTAGTCATGGATTTTGGATTTGATGTCTTGTGTATCTTCCTTTAAGTAGTATTTATGTAATATGGCTAACGTGGAAATACAATTTGGAATTTTCTGATTCTCTATGTGAAACATTGCAAATAAACTTTTTCCGACCTAAATTTGTACTAGGAAAGAGTGGTTGATGAAATCCGAACAAAAACTGAATCTTGATATACTCGAGAACAAAAAAAATCATTACCACATGATGTATTGGCTGTTGTGGATTACCTTATAAGAGTGTAATTTGGAACAAGTACACTCAATGATATAGATCACCTATGAAATTGATATATTCGTTCTGTAGCAGTATTACAAGAGCAATTAAGATTAGCTCTACATTGTTTTATAGAAGCAATTTCAAAAACTAAATTATATAAATAAATTTTTAACAAATAAAAAGTTTAGATTGTTTTTAATATTGCAGAAGTGGGATTTTTGCTGCCTCTTTTGATTATTGTTTGTAATAATGGGATTGATCGGCCCTGGGACCTTTTTGTGACTAGGCTTGTTCAGTGATAATTACACCTCAGCTTGACGGGTTACAGTAGTTTTCTGTTCAGGGTTTGGGATGGTATAGTAATTTTGTGTTGGAGGGCCCAAGAAGTATTTTAGTTCTTGTACAATGTTGTATATATTTCTTATTTTGGCCAGTAGGGGCCCATAAGTAAAATCCCCCTTTTAATAATAACAAAAGAACAGTTATTCCTGGTTTACCTGCGCCATGTGGAGTGGGGCATTTACATGCCACATTGCCACCTGGTGGTTATAGGGGCTCACATTGCCAAAAGCTGCACCAAAAAGGTTGTGCCAGGTCACTGGGCCACCGATTCCACCAATTAACATAAAAAAGCAACAAAATAACAGTCTACAGAAACAATCAACTAAAACACATTCATATCAAAAAATTCTGAGAAAAGGAAATATGACTACACAGCAAAAAATTCTGAAGAAGACCTCTTCAAATGCTTTATTTCATAAATTAGGAAATCTACACACAAGCACGCTAGAGAGAGAGTGTGGGTGTGTTTTTTTATACACGCAAGAAAAAAACTATCAGAAATAACTTGTAAAACAAACACTTAAAATAATAATTTCAGGCTACCTCAACTTTTCAGAAAACTATTGAGAATTTTAAACAGGTGGGGAAGTACTATGGGCTTCTGGACCTGCAGTTAACAGTGCTTTTGACTTGTCATTCCATTTATTTTGTTAATCCAGGTAAAAACAAAGTTTTGTGGCTTATAAGTATCGACGAATAAAACATCTGCCTGTTTTGCATTATGCATTTCCAGACCAGTGGAAGGGATTATGGTGAAAGCATATATATTTAAAGCATGAACCAGCATTTAATTTTCTTCAATTTGGTTTTATCATTATGTTGAGAGAAAGAAAGATACAGAAGCTATTCTTATCCTCTCTTGGTCCAATCACGGAGACCGCAAAGAAACATGATCAGAACAAAATTTTCCCCTTGTTTCTACTTTATTAATTTCTGCATGAGGAGCCTGCAAATAGATCACTTTTAATTATCAATTATGAAAAAAATATAAAAAAGTAAAAATGAAAAAAACACCAAACTTCGATCCCAACATTCATGTTAATATGAAATAAAAATTAAAGAAAATACTACCTTTTAAAACTTAATGAAAATAATACTTTCGGAAAAAAATAGTCCAAGGTGTTGTCATGTAAAGGTAGTGTGGGGCGCTCAAAGAGTGTGACCCAAATTCAAATCCCCCTCACCACAATAAGGCAGCCCATAGCTCTAACAGGCATGTGTTGGGGTTTCACTTTAACAATAATGAGGTACCTTCAAGTGTGACCTGCAGTTCAGAGTGCTTTTGACCCTTCATTCCAGTTATTTTGTTGATCATGGTAAAAGCAATGTTTTTTTCTTATAAGTATTAAGGGATAAAACGTCCGTCTGTTATGTTTTATGCATATCCAGATCAGTGGGAGGGATTATGGTGAAAGCATATTTATTTCAAGCATGAACCGGCATTTAATTTTCTTCAATTTGGTTTTGTGTTGAGAGAAAGAAAGATACAGAAGCTATTTTATCCTCTCTTGGTCTGATCATGGACACCACAACGAATCATGATCAGATCAGAATTTTCTAATTTTTTCTACTTTATTAATTTCAGTGAGAGGGACCTGCAAATAGATACCTGTTAATTAGTAATTAACAAAAAACTATGAAAAATAAACAATGACAAAAAACAGAAATCTCTATCCTACAACATTCATGATAATATGAAATATCAATTAAAGAAAATACTACTGTTTAAAACTTAATGAAAATTATACATTTGGAAAAAATTGTCCAAAAAGTAGTGGTGTAAATGTGGTGTGGGTGGCTCAAAGAGTGTGACCCAAATTCAAATCCCCCTCACCACAATGTTGGGGTTACCCCCTTCATCTGATAGAGCATAAGCTCAGGTTTGGTCATATCTACATGTTAAATTCAACATACAAAGTACATTCTTATAGGAGTTCTCATATAACCGCTCTCCTAGAATATAGGAAAGCTGTTCTAACAACTTACTAACTTACACAACCCTAGAATCTCTATTAATGGGTTTTTTATTACAACCTACCAATCACTCATAATATCTCTACATGATTTGTTCTAACAAATCACTTACATAAATAATATTCTTTTATACTCACCTAAATATACCCATACAAATATTATTTCTCACCACTAACACAAATGTGAGCACTAACAAATATTCCTAATATTCCCCCCTTAGTGCAAACATGGAAAGAGGAATGACTTTCTAGATCTTGCAGCATGTCGTTGTCTCTATCTTCCAAGTTGCTATTGACATTAGGAGCTCCCTATTTTGTATTTCCCCCCTCAATGAAAAATATCTTTGGATGTCGGTTCAGCCGAGAATGCATCCAAGTACAATGAGGTCCCCTTTATACAATTTTTCAAAAATTAAATTTTCTACAATGTTGTTCAATACTCCACCCCTGCTGTTAGGGCGTGCATATCCATGTGCCAGACGGATACAGCTCAGGCACTTCTCGAATATGGCTCGGATACCGTACTTTATGGTATCCAGATACAAACCCGTAATTGTGCCATATCAGATACAGCCAGCTACGGCAAGCAAAGCAGCTATAGCCATATCTAAATTAGTAGTTAAAAAAATCCCAAAAAAACCCTTCAAAAGGTTAAAAGATGCTAACAATTGCAAATGATATTCTATAATACATTTTAATAGCAATAATCGAGGACATGGAGGTGAAAGTGTTGATTCATTCTTTTACTTCAAGTTTTCACATTGGCTCTTATCACCATGCAATTCTTTTGATTTGTTTCTTTTGGCTTACTCTACTCTTTTCTTTCATTTCGTCTATTTTCCGCTGCCGTACAAAACCTGCAAAAAAAATTAATCCATTGAATACCAAATTGCATACCTTTATGAGGGATGGAAGTGTCTAATTTGCATGTAATTTTAAAATAGAGTAGAAATTCATTTATAATTGAAATTTCATAATTATTATTAATATATTCTTAATTTATAATCTAGATCATTATAGTACTTTAAATATTATATACTGTGATGTATCCAACTATATCCATGTCAAGGGGCATTAAAAACTAGTCGTATCCGTATCTGATACCGTATCCGTATCCACATCTGTATCTATATCCATGCAACTCTGATTTTCTACCCCTTTACACAAAATTCAGAATAGTTTGAAAATAAGACTTAGCCATTTTTATGGTTAAGGATATTTTTGGGACATGGAGTGCTTGAGCATGAAAGGTATGAAGACTTGAAGGCTACGCCAAGGCTATTTTGGATAAGCAGAAGATCGAGCACCATGCAGAGTTTTGAGCTAATAATAGGATCTGTACTAAGAGTTAACTATAGGAGATCTATTATTAGCACTTGCATGCTTTTGTATTCTTATGTAAGGGCGCATGGCTATTATTAGCATGTAGCCTATTTTTGGAAGGTGCATGGGCGGTGAAGGGAAAGTCCCCACCCCTATAAATATGTATTGATTTGCACGGTTTAGGGATCCGATGTTTTGTAGAGTTATGTTGTTGGTTTGTACGCGCACATGACTCATGGTGACATTATTATGATGTACAAAGCTTCTGTGTTTTACAGTATTTAATATAATGGATCTTATTGGTTGGATATTGGTGTTAGATGTAACTGAACATGGATCTTGTATGGTAAAATTGATTATAGTAATTGTTTAGTTATTCCTTCATATGGTTTAGATCTAGATCTGGTTTATGCACTGTGGTTTAATTGATTATCTGTTATGGATCTGAAATATACTTGTAATCATGCTAACATCTTGAACAAGCTTCACTAAGAGGGACCTGGTACCCTTGCGTGCTTTGGGTGAGCACTCAGTTCAGGCTGAGTGATGTGTCAGCGTGCCTTGGGCTATTTGTAGTGAATTCTAGGCTACATCATTGGTTCCATTGTTGGGACCTCTTTCTCAGTTGTTTTTCAGGATGTTGCATGATGAAGATGTACCGGTTGACCTTGGCCAGTATTGAAGAGTGGTTAGATGATCTAGAAGAAGAGTATGCTCACAAATTTAGCACTGGACCTGAGTTTAACAAATGTGTGCAGGTTGAGAAGAATTTGTATGATGACATTTATGAGACTTTCTTTGCCATCTTTCCTATAGAGTTGTACGAAGTGGCTGGTTGCTTACGCGTCTAAGAGGAATTGGAGGTTTCACACGCTTGTTTGGATGCAGGAAGAATTCCAGGCCTTGTATGATGTAGATCTGATTTGGACGCACTCTGTGGATGTTTGGTTCCATGGTGTTTTGAACAACTATATTCTTGAGTACACAGTTTCCACTTACTCTTGCCCAGAAGTTGTTGAGTTCCAGTTTTTGCGCGAGCCCAGAGGATCTTACTTGCATGGTATTCCTTTGGAATCAAGATCTTGATCGTGACCCTAGATTTGGAAGAGAATCCTATGGCTAGCTAAACCCCACCACACATGGGGGCAGGAGTAGGTTTGGTAAAGATGGCAGACCTAGCGGTAGAGAGACAGAGAGAAGAAAGGTGGCTTAAGTTTAATGAAGCACGCAAGAGGGATCTAATGAAGCAACGAGAGATCATGGAAAGAATGGTGTTGCGGAGGGAGATGGCTCGTGAAGGATTTGGAGCTCACACAGAGGACGTGGAGCCAGAGCATCTAGAACTCCCCCATTTGGGAAAGCATGGCAGAGAACCCTCCTCGGCTTTGGATGAGGGCACGTCAGGAGAAAGATTGTGGACCGCGGGCATGCATCTGAACCTACCTAGCGACCTAGCCTTTGCACTTGGTTTTACAAATTCTACAACAGTTAACAGTAAGCAAGCTAGTGTGAGTAGTAGAGTTGCAGTAGATAGAGTCAATTTGCAGTCAAGTTCAGGAGTTAATCAGGGAGCTTATTCATCTATGGCAGTGCAATCGTCATCTATTTTATTTGGAGGACCAGCTGGAGGTATCTTTTCTGGTGCGTCATCGACACAGAACATGGGCATGCAGAACATTGGTATAACATCTAGAAGTAGCACAACTTCACAGACTGTGGGAGTCCAGTTTAGCACAACCATTGGAACACAAGGCAGTGCATCCTCTGGTATGTTGCCTACTTAATGAGGAGGATCAGGAGGGTCAGGTGGCTCAGGTGCTGGGATCTAGTGGCTCTGGACGTGGAGGAAACACAGGAGGAAAAACAAGTACTGAATCTGGTGGGTAAGGCCCGCACCAACCCCAACAAATTTATATGGAGATGTCTCTTCATCTTCCAGAATATAGAGGCATTGAAGATGTAACCAAGAACGTGCATATGTGTGAGATACTATGATGCGTGAAGGGGATCACTGCTCCAAAGTGCAAGGCAAGTCAGTTTGCAACTACATTACAGGGGCAAGCGCATAGTTGGTACAGAAAGTTTGACCCTGACCAAAATTGTGTAGATTATACCACGTTGCGGGATGCTTTCTTGAAAGAATTTTATATCCCTGAGTTTGAGCAGAAGAGCATCAGCGCGTTGAAAGATATTAAGCAGGGCACTACTGAGAGTGTTTGGGAGTATGATGCTTGGTTCAAAACCCTTTTTTCTAAGTTATCTTATGACATCCATGCAAGCCAACATGCACAGTGGTTCATTGGAGGACTGATCATGCCTTTTAGGAGGGAACTTTCACATAAGACTTATACAGATCCGTATGAGGTGCTTGAAGCAGCTCTGCACGCTGAGGTGGTAGGAAGTGTAGACACAGGAGTGAGTCCATTTTTGGAAGCTCAGATTGCAGCAATGGCTAAACAATTGGAGAAATTATCTGCTAATTCAGCACATGAGACACGCAGTGGAATTTGGTGTACAGATTGTGAAGTAGAGGGGCATACTAAGGATAGTTTCCCTCATAAATCAGTGTGCTCCTTGTTGCTGGATTGTGAGATCTGTCACTTGGACCATAGTTCAAGTCGGTGCCCATTGTTGCAATGCACGATAAGAAAGAATGTGTCCTGTTACTGCAAGATTTGCAGGTCTTCCACTCATGATACTAAGATTATAGGTTGATTGATCAGATTCATGATGTCATTGATATTGGCATATGACAAAGACTGGTGTTGCAAATAATTCTAAGGAGAAAGGTGAGCATCATGACCATGATCATAATGAAGGGTGCTCTGATGGAGGCCATGGTAGAGGTCGAGGTTACCAAGGAGGATTCAGAGGCCGAGGTCGCGGGTGGTGAGAGAAGTGATTTCCCTCATGGAAACTTGTTATACATGTGGATCTCCTGATCATTACAGGCATGAGTGTCCACAAAACATTGTTTGTTCTTTCTGTGGAAAGAATCATAACTATGAAGAGTGCCTAGACTTGTATGAACATTTGAGTAAGAAACACAAACAAGAGAACAAGGGAGTGGGAATGGTTAGAGTACAACGCACCATGGAAGATCAATGGATGCCAAAGTTAGCATCAGATCCTGAGTTGGTACCTATGAAGATTACTACACGTGTTGAGGCTGCGCGCACCAGAGAAGTTATGAAATTGAAACCTGTCATTACTAAGGAGGAGGTTCTACATGCAAAGTATCCAGATTCTATGCATCAGAAGGAGGTTTATCAAGAAAGCATGGAGGTAATTCAGAATTTACAGGGTGAGATACAGTGTTTGAAAGAGCAGTCACAGAAATTGGAACAAAAGAAAGCAGTTGAGCTCCATCAGACAGATGTTGATGATTTAAAGGAGGTTTGCAAGATGTTGTGCCAGGAAAACATTATTCCTTTATTGGGGAATTGGTTAAAGGGAAACACTCCACGCGCTGGGATTGAGCATGAAAGGAATATTTTACATGCTAACCTTCCCCCTCATAGCCTGGATTATGACAAGGAGATCACTCTGAATGTTGTTGTGGATGGTTGGATTTTGAGTAATATTCTAATTGACACAGGTGCGGAAGTGAATGTGCTCACTTTGGATGCATGGGTTCAGATGGGTAGACCACCATTACAACCATCTTCTAATGTGTTGTTTATGGAAAACCAGACTAAGGCCACTCCAATTGGAGTTTTAAAGGATGCATCAATTACTATACAGGGGGCCAAGTTTACTGGGGACTTTGAGGTCTTAGCACTTGCAGAAGCAGATAATTTTCCAGCATTACTTGGGCACCCTTGGTGTTATGCAAACAACGTTGATCTACACTTCAATAAGGGGTATATAAGTTTTGAAAACAAGGAAGAACGCATCATTATCCCCTTGACAGATGGGAAATATGCACCTTATGTAGAGCCCTTAAGTGAAGAAGACTTGAACAAAATTTATGTGCACACTATTCGAGATCTGGAAGTTCTTGAGCCATCAAAGGAAGGAGTTCTCCAATGGGATGATGCACAGTCCATGAGTGATACTACAAGTGTTGCATGTGACAACTGGGCACATGACACTTATGAAATGGTTGGGTGTGAAGTACGGAGTGCAACTATGTGCGTTAGTAAGCCACACAGTATCAGGCATTTGGGCAGCAGCCAGGTACCAAGGTACACTGGTGAAGAGAATCCATAAGTATTCCTACTTGCTATGGAAGTTTAGTGGGAATGTCAGGTGGAAAGAAGGAATATGCTAGTTTATACTCTGCATGAGACAACATGCTGGTGGATGGTTCACAGGGATAATATTTTGGAGTGGAGAGAAGTGAGGATTGCTTTATCTGCTAGATTTTTAAGGAGCAATGCACCTACTCAGATCTGTGCATTTCATGGTAATGATCATGTTCAACACCACATTCAGCAGTGTGAGAGACTCTGGATAGAGGGGCGGGAAGCTTTACCACCTTCATTATGGGTGCACAAGCTTTATTTCACCTTGTGAGGTTGCACACGTGCATGGTATATCTATGCAGAGTTGAATAGAGAGACTAGAAATTGGCAAGAACTTACTACAGGTATGATTCAGACCTTTGACTATTTTTCCACTAAACCTCTGGTGAATGAGGCATTACAGGTTATGAAGTGCTTAACTATGGGAGATAGTGCAAAGGCTGAGGAGCTCCTTCAGGAGTTGTTAGGAGAGTCAGACCTGGAGGCATTTTGAAGAGGAAGAAACAGATGTTGAACAACTTGGGCATGCCTGCCTAGAAAGAGAAAAGGGTAAGATGGTCTATATAGTTGATGATGAAGAGGTGGAGAACTTGGATATTGATCACACAGAAGGTACACGTGAAGTCTTAGACAATGCAGATGAGAAGGCATGCATGCCTACCATGCACCTATGAAGACCAAGAAAGTAAACATTGGAATGGATGTTGAACCTAAGGAGGCCATCATTGGAGATTATTGGTCTGACTCTGAAGTTGCTAAGATAATTGAGCTACTGCGTGACTTCCAGGATCTGTTCCCTAGAGGCTATCATGAATTGAAAGGAGTACATGAATCTTTGGGTGAAATGAGAATCAAGCTGAAGGAAGGTGTGCACACCCAGTTTGGAAGAGGCCTTACAGGATGAATCCAAACTTGCACATCAAGGTGAAAGAAGAAATTGACAAAATGTTAATTTCTGGGATCATTGTGCCCATCGAGGAGTCAGAATGGGTGAGCCCTATGGTGATCAACATCAAGAAAGATGGGAGAATCAAGATTTGTGTGGATTATAGGGAATTAAATGTTGCATGTCTAATTGATCCCTTTCCCACACCGTTTACTGAGGAAATTTTGGAGGGCATTGCAGGGTGTGAAGTATACTCCTTCACCGATGGATTTTCTGGGTGTGATCAGGTAAGGATAGCAAAAGAGGACCAAGAGAAGACAACTTTCACCACTGAATGGGGAAGTTTTGCATACATGGTTATGCCCTTTGGATTAAAGAATGCACTTGCAGTATTTTCACGCATAGTGGTACAAGCATTTCAGGATTTTATTCACAAGTTCTTGCAGGTATATCTAGATGATTGGACAGTCTATGGGCTTGTGAAGGATCACTGTGATAATTTGAGGCTGATGTTTGAGAGGTGTCCAACAGTTGAGTATCTCTTTAAATATTAAGAAGTGTGTATTTTCCACACCCTTTGGAATTTTTCTGGGACACATCATCTGTAAGGAGGGCTTGCTAGTGGATCCTGCTAAGGTTGTTGTTGATTTTGGGCTTAGAGGAACCTACTAGCCAAAGTGAGGTGCACAGATTCTTGGGGCACACAGGATATTACAAGAAGTTTATCAAAGGTTATGCCAAGATCGTCACACCCCTGGAGGAATTATTGAAAGGCAAAGACAAGTTCTATTGGGGTGAGGCACAGCAGCGCACATTTGAGACTCTGAAAGAAAGGCTTACTACAACACCTATTTTGTGCTTTCCTTCATGGTCCAAACCTTTTCATGTTCATGTAGATGCCTCTGGCATGGCCATTGGCATGGTACTAGCCCATCCTAGAGAAGGGATTGTTGATCATCCTATTTTCTTTGCGAGTAGAAAGTTGACTCCAGCAGAACATAATTACACAACTACAGAGCATGAGGCATTGTCTATGATCTACGCACTCCATAAGTTTTGACAGTATTTTCTTGCTACCCCATTCATATTTTATACAAACCACATGGCACTGAAGTATTTGGTGAACAAGCCCATTTTACAGGGGCACATATGTCATTGGGTTCTGTTATTTCAGGAGTTTAACTTTACTGTGGTGGTTAAGCCAGGTAAGAGAAATTCTGGTCCAGACCATTTATCAAGGATTCAATCAGGAGAGGATGCACAGAGCATTGAGGATACAATGCCAGATGCACAACTATTCAGGTTAAACCACGTGCCCTCAGACTTAGAGGATATTGTTGTCTTTTTACGCACAGGTGTGGCACCTGAAGGAATGAAGGCTTTGGAGAAGAAACAACTTGTCATTCACATCGCACCTTACATGTTGATCAGTGGAGACTTATACAAGTTAGGTCATGATGAAGTTTTTTACTGGTGTGTACTTGAGCATGAGTGTGAAGCAATTATGGAAGAGGCTCATGGCGGTATTGCAGGTGGACACTATGCAGGGGATGCCACTGTGCACAAGATTCTATTAGCTGGTCTATGGTGGGAAACATTATACAAGGATTGCAAAGAGTATTGTAAGGCATGTGACCATTGTCAGTGCCTTGGAAAGCCTGGGCATAGAGATGAGATGCCTTTGAGGCCTATTGCTAGCGCAGAACCTTTTGAGAAGTGGGAAATTGACTTTGTGGGCCCTATCTCCCCAGCCACGCATAGGACAAGATCACACTATATTATAACTTGTACAGATTATCTTACAAGGTGGGAAGAAGTGGTGCCTACAAAGGATTGCACAACAGCTACAACAACAAGGTTTCTGTGGGAAAATATTATCAGCAGGTATGGATGCCCTTTAAGTTTAACAAGTGATAGGGGTACTCATTTCCTTAATGAGACTATCAGGATATTATTGGATGAATTTATGGTTGCACACCATAGCACAACACCCTATCATCCTCAAGAATATGGAACCATTGAGGCCTTCAACAAGATATTGAGCCATACCTTGACAAAAATTTGTGATGTTGGAAGGAGAGATTGGGATGATAAAGTCTCTGTTATGTTTTTGGGCATACAACACAACCTACAAGGGGTTGAATAAAGCAACACCCTTTCAGTTGGTGTTTGGCACAGAGGTAGTTCTACCCATGGAATTCATGTTACCTTCTTTGTGCATTGTGTGCGCAAGAGGTTTAACTGATGAGAAAGCACTTGAAGAACGTATTGACAAACTCATGCAGCTGGATGAGAGGTGTGCCATAGCACGATGGAGTCAGAAGCAAGAAAAATCCAGGCAGAAGGCATGGCATGATAGGCACATCAAGGATAAGAAGCTTGAGGTTGGAAATGGTACTTCTGTATGATTCAAAGTTTTTGTGCCACCCTGGAAAGCTTAAGGTGCATTGGTTGGGACCATATGTTATAACTTATATACTTGATTCAGGCACTTTCCAGTTAGAGGCGTTGGATGGAACACGGTTTCCCAGTTACTTCAATGGGAGTAGGTTGAAGCCCTACTATAAATAAGTCTTCTTGGTGTTTGTAATAAGGTAGTATTTCCACTTAGATTAGATTTCCTTAATGCATTCCCTTTATATGTGTTTCCTTTCATCGTTGTTATGCTTTGTCAATTTAGTTCAGTGTTTTGTGTAATAAGTGTGCTTGCACGCCAGAAGTTGATTACTATGTAAGTGTTTTCATGCATAGAGGACCACACATACCCTTAGTGTGGGGTGGTTTATATACAGGGTTCATTTCCAAGTTTGAATATTAACTGAAGATGGGTATGCATAAAGAAACTTTTGTGTGGGTGCTTTAAGGAAAGGGTGCAGATGGAAAAAATATTGCTCTTGATTGAAGACCACTTATGGATGGACGCACAGTGTAACACGAGGTAGGTTGCAGCAGTGGAAACTACTTATAAAAAGGTGCAGTGGTGAAGTACTTTGGTGCATGAGGGCACGCGGAAGGAGGTCTGTGGACAAAAATTAGAAGGCACGCCAGAAGGTTATGACTGTGGCACAGAAATGAGCAGAGCGAAAAAGTTTCCAAAATGATGAATTAATGTTGGGGATGGTGGTAGGTGGAGAGCAATAAATGTGATAAATTTTTGAAAATCTATATAAGGACATGATGCGAAATCATTTTTACCTTTGCATACAAGATATTTCAAGTGAGTTGAAGGTGAGTGAGCTAGCAAGACAGTTGTGAAGTGCAGAGAGCTATGAACCAGTTGTATTTGTCAGATTTGTGCACAGGGTAATCTTGTACTCCATTTGGTGAAGTGTTTGAGTGAAGCAGAGGCATGCGGGGAAGAGGATTGACAGATAGGGTTTAATTTCAGATAGGGCACGTGGTTTTGAACTAGGGCACATGGAGTTGAGTTGTAGAGCTCGAGGCAGGGAAAAAGAACATGCCTTTTTAGTTATATGGCACCAAAAGAGCACCTGGAGTTGGTACAAGCGGAAGGAAGAAAAAAGAATTTGAGATTAAAGTTGAAGATGCTCCCGAGAGTAGATTTTCTGAAATGCAATACCCAGAAGGTGTTTTCATGGGCCGCGATTGGGATTCACACATTCACCACTGCAAGGTTATAAATTACAACCACAGAAACAAGGATACCAAGGAGGAATTGGAGAAATTACTTGTGGTGAAGACTTTGAAGAGAACAACAGATGACATGGTGGTCTACAATGATGCAGGCAAAAATTTATTGACCAAGGTAGGAGTTTTACAGTTGTATGAGCTCCCTTATTTTGGAAAACCTGAAAAGTTATACCAGTGGCTCATGAGCAGAGTCCATGAGGACTTCTATTTTGTTGGGTGTCGAATGAGGATCACCGCACCTTTGATTGGAAGTTTGACAGGGCTAAGGAGTACAGGTATTGAGATGAATAACGAACTCACTAACAAGGAGGCCATAGAAAAGACAAAGAAAGCACTTGGATACACTAAAGGAGGGCATGGGATGGACATCCCTAAATTGTAGAAGTATCTAGTTATTCAAGTAAACAACCCATCTCCTGACAAAGATAAACAATCAAGAGCATTGGTCTCAGGTAAACAAGGCTTGGCTTCATGTTGCGAAGAAGATGACAGAAGGTGTTGTATATAACTTATCAAATTTCATTGTTGAGATAATTATTGAGGAAGCACAGGAAGGTGAGAAAATCAGCTTTGGCTATACTTCTGTCATTAGTCTTTGTTGAAATTGGAGTGCCCGATGGGCCAAAAGACAATATGTGGTAGTTTCCTGAAGAGAAGAAGTCCTTGGCAGAAATATTTTCCAACTATACTTGTGATGGATCAATGAGTGGACCCTTCAAGCAAAGGGAAGAAATGTGGTACGAGCACTTGCACACGACGTTTGAAGAAGAATGGAGGATACCCAAGGAGTTACCTTCGGTATTGGATAAACAAGTACAATTTGCAGTGTATCAACACTTCTGTATTGGGCGCTTCAGGATGAAGGATGGAAAATGGGGCCCTTGGTGTAAGATGTCATATGCCTTCACTGCACGCTATTTTCAAGCATATGTACATAGGTTCTCAAACACGCACCAGTTGTTGTTCAATGCTGACAAGGTAGATTGTGACTACCACACACTGAGGAAGTCTTACGTTTATCCAGGTAAGACTGATTATATTGAAAGGTTGATTTCAGATGATATTAACATGAAGGCTGTAAGTTTGGCCATTGGAAAGTTGGGTGTGGCTCTGGTATATATATACTTGAAGCCTAAATAACAAAATGGGAAGTATTTGGAGAATGAATTCAAGCTCCCTGGACCGCCCAAGGGAAAACATATTGTGGGCACCTTAGAGGAAGAAGATGTTCTACCCGTTGAAGAGGAAGAAGGAGAAGAAGAAGAACTTCATGAAGATATTGGTGGCCTGGAGCATAGGGGAAGAAGACAGCCTACGGTTGGAGAGAAGAGAGAGCACGAGGTGACCCCTCCATTGCAGAAACAAGAGGATGAAGTGTTAGAGATGGATGAAATGGAGATAGATGTAGATTAGACCACTAAGGAGCCTCAGTTTAAAAGGGTGTTGTGAAGAACAAGGAATCATTGTGTCAGGGTTCAAGATCCTAAGAACATCACCCCCGAAGGACTTCTCCTAAGAAATCAGAACTGAGAAAAAAAAGATGCTTTACAATAAGTACATCCTTCGAAAGGATATGAGGAAGAAGGGTCTGAGGAAAGCACCTCAAGTACCAGTCATAGTGAGAGGATAAAGAGCCTCAGGGAGAAGAAATGAAGGGATGAATGAAGAGGAGCTAAAGGAGACATATCTAGAAAATAGAAAAGAAGGGTGAGCCTTCAAGTGCGCCCCATATTACACAAGAAGGTGAAGGACCAATATTGGACTCGGGCACCCATATTCCAAAAGGTAAGCACACCAGGAAGGAAGGAGGATGAAGACTATGAGACCCCTGTAGTTGGGTATGTGGATGATAAGTGAAAAATCATACATGCGCGGTTCCAAAGCACTTTGGAGCCTAAGGATTTGTATGGGTGGGAGCTCATGGATGAAGAAATGGTGAACGCATGCACACGCAAACAATTATCTTGGTCTATGCAGACTCATATGGATGAGCCTGATTTCGACGTGTGTGAAGAGTCATGTGTTTCACAGGATGAAGAAAGTGCCCCACATCAGGCATGTGAATGTCAAGCCCACTGTCATGTCGGATGAGCAGGTGAGCAATGCTTTGGTGAAGGTATCTGCAGAGGTTGCGCACAGAAACATAGATAAAGCAACAACCATTAGGGCATTGATAGATGATAACAAGGACAAGGATAAAGAGATAAAGTGTCCTGAATAGAGAGAAGGAAAGGGTTGAGGAAAAGGTGGAAGCTTTGGTTAGTATGGCAGAGGAAATTGGAGATGACATTTTAAAGGTAAGGCCACACCTAGAATCACAAGTTCCAAAAAAGTTTCCTTCTGTAATGCATTACATACGCACTCTGGTAAAGTTGGTAATCGATGAAGGGCCCATGCGTATGCCAACACCAAAGGATGTTGCAGAGGAGGCAACAAGGGCCAAGGCCATGATTGCAAGGAAAGTTGTGAGTTATGAATCCTTGTTGCAGGCACTAAAGGATGAGTTGAAGAAGGCAGATCAAGCTCTAAATATGTGCACGGTGCCAGATTCGATTATTAGGACACAAACAATTGAAGAGGATAATGAGGTCCTGAAGGAAGTGAAGAATGAGATGCTCGGCACATGGAGAGGCTTGCTCTAGTAGAAGAAAAGTGCAAAGCACTTGCAGAAGCCCAAGATCCACATAAGGAAAGAATGAACGAAATTGGGAAGCTCATTGCACAGAAGATGGATTTCATGGAGGGGATGGTTTCTAGCATGGCTAACATTGTTAGAATTTTGCAAAATGAAAAGAAAACATGACTCATGATGAGTTGGAAGTCATGGTTATAGACATCCCAGATAAGATAGGTGAAGCGCTGAGTGATTGGTAGGCATTAGAGGCAGAGATTAAAAATGAATATCCAGAGTTAATCCTGCCTATAGAAGAGCAAGGCACCGAGTAGTTCTTCATTCTTTTTGTTCAAGTAATTACCTATTCTTTCATTCATTATTCTTTATTCCTGGAGATATAAGTTGTGATTACCCATTGTCAGGGGTGGTAATGACATTAGTGTGGGGTAATGTTGAGATGAGGAAATATAAATCAAGTATGGAAGCACATAAGGTTTGGGCGCATGGCACAGGGCGCGTGGAAGAGCACAAAGTATAGCAAGACAGGGGTGCGCCCAGAACAGTTTGGAAACAAGACTTAGCCATTTTTGCAGATAAGGCTATTTTTGGGACATGGAGTGCAGAGCACGCAAAGGTATGGAGACTTGCAGGCTACGCAAGGCTATTTTGGATAAGCAGAAGATCGAGCGCCATGCAGAGTTTTGAGCTAATAATAGGATCTTTACTAAGAGTTAACTATAGGAGATCTATTATTAGCACTTGCATGCTTTTGTATTCTTATGTAAGGGTGCATGGCTATTATTAGCATGTAGCCTATTTTTGGAAGGTGCATGGGTGGTGAAGGGAAAGTCCCCACCCCTATAAATATGTATTGATTTGCACAGTTTAGAGGAAGTTCATGATTTTGTAGAGTTATGATGTTGATTTTTACGCACACATGACTCATGGTGACATTATTATGATGTATGAAGCTTCTGTGTTTTACAGTATTTAATATAATGGATCTTATTGGCTGGATATTGGTGTTAGATGTAACTGAACATGGATCTTGTATGGTAAAACTGATTATAGTAATTGTTTAGTTATTCCTTCATATGGTTTAGATCTAGATCTGGTTTACGCACTGTGGTTTAATTGATTATCTGTTATGGATCTGAAATATACTTGTAATCATGCTAACATCTTGAACAAGCTTCACTAAGAGGGACCTGGTACCCTTGCGGGCTTTAGGTGAGCACTCAGTTCAGGCTGAGTGATGTGCCAACGTGCCTTGGGCTATTTGCAGTGAATTCTAGGTTTGAATTAAAACAAATATTAAGCCTTACCCATTTTAGGGTAAGGGCTCTTGTTGATCAGGGCAAGTTGAGATGTTTTGATGAAACCGTTGCAGATGCCTCCGCCAAGAGCCATGGGTAGAATTGATCAATGCAAGCCAGTTGAAGGGTTGAGCATGAGAAAATCCTAGCCACTCTCAATGTCCAAGAGCTAGCATAGATAGGATCCAGATTAAGTGGGAAGGCAGCAACGATGGAATCAGGAACATCGCCACATCGAGCTTACCAAGTGAGCCGGAGGGAGAGCAATTCACGAGGTGAGGAGGAGATAAATCAAGCTCGAGAAGATCTCTCAACCTTCGCCAATAGGAGTCTTCAACACATATCCAAATCGCAAGGAGAAGAAAGTTGCAGGGAGCCTACAACGCATCTTGAGTAAGCCAAGACAAGGAATCCGCAGTGTCGTTAAAGCCAAGATAAATGTCAAGCTAAGATTGTTGTATGGAGATCTGCCACCATGGGTTAAGGTTGAACGCCACGGTGCCGAGAATGCGATGGATCCAATTTTTATTCTTAGATTGATGACAATTTGGCTACAACAAAAGCCAATGGCATTGCATACAATCAACATGAATTATTGTTGATTGGAAGTAAAGAAATCAATGCCAAGTGGTGTGGCGCCTTTGGAGGATGAAAAAAATACCGGAAAGAGCGGATTGAGATCCGCCTATCTGTAGGTTGCATTGGAGTCTTTGAGTGAGGATCCAATCCGGTATATCTAAGTGGCTCAAGGTACTTGCAAGCTGGATTGGGTCAGAATGGGAGCTCTAGAGCCGAGCTGGATGCAAAGTGGCGAGTTTCCGTAGAGGAGTTGGATCTAGTGTGGGCATGTTGACCTTGCCAATGGAAGGGCGAGGATATAAACTGTTTGCAACACAGGCTGATGCAATACACAACAACATGGGAAATGCAAGTTTCTTCCAATGGTTTTGACTGCAGATCTGCTGCATGAATGATCCAAAGCAGATTTTTTCAGGAGCTCGTGGAGATCTTGAAGTTCAGAGAATCGCTGATCTACGGGTTGAGCAGGAGATTTTTTTTTGCTGCGTTCCACTGCAAGACCAATCTTGGGTAGGGGAGTATGCATGTGCTGCTGCCTGATCCGAGTTACGGCTCAAAGCTCACCAGTCAAGAGAATGTAGCTCAATGCAAAGCTCAATGTGAGGGCCTCCAATCTTTCTAAACTGAAAGCTGCAAAAGCAACTTTCCACAATTCACAATGTAATTTTTTTTTAATTTTAATTATTAATATAAAATTGTGAACAAAATGGAATGGAAACTATGGACAGAATGAACAAACTGAAAGCATGAAGATTTGCAAGTAAATGATGAATGCCAACGGGATGCACGTGGTCTTCACTACAAACCATTGACATAATGCAAGAAGAGGTGAGTGGACAAAGAAATGGAATTTGCACATAATCTGCATTGCATGGTCATTGTGTCATGTCAACAGAATGGAATACTAACAATCAGACAGGCCTGAGAAACCTCATCTGAAAGCACATAAGCTCAAGTTTGGTCGAATCAACATGTTGAGTTCAACTTACAAAGTACATACATATAGTTCTCCTATAACCACTCTCCTAGAATATAGGTAAGTTGTTCTAACTTACTAACTTACACAACCCTCGAATCTCTCCTAATGATTTTTTTATTACAAACTACTAACCACTGATAATATCTCTATGCGATTTGTTCTAATAAATCGCTTATGTAAATAATATTATTTTATACGCACCTAAATATACTAACCCATACAAATATTATTGCTCGCCACTGACACAAATGTGAGCACTAACTAATATTCCTAACACACAATAAGGCAACCCATAAGTCTAATGGGCATGAATTGAGGTTTCAGTTTAACGATAAAGGGGTTCCTTCAAGTGTGACCTGTGTTGGCAAATCTTAAGAATGTGGTCAAGCTTATTCCACGCCACATTGAGGACTGCCCATGACCTCAACCAAAATTTACCAAGCACAAAAAAATGTTTTGGAAAAAAGTAAAATGTGGACCTTGAGAATAAAAAAAGGCAAAACGAAAACTTGAAAAGAAAATCATAACAGGTTAGATTGCATGTTACAGACAATGTTTTTCATCTTTTAAAAATAATAAATTATTATTTCCTTCACATTTTTCTTGTCAAAAAAAAAACAAAATATGTGCTCAACCTATTGAGAGGTAGAGTGAGATAGAAAGTACTCGACCTGTTGATTGGGGGGACATTGATGGCCTCAACTACTTTTAGGGAAAGCATTCAACCTATCAATAGGTCGAGGCCATTTATGGACTCAACCAAAACTGGCATTCAATCTGATTGATAACCATCAACTCTAGCAAACTTGGTAGCAGATGCTTGTGCCAATACAGCTCTCCTATAGGTCTCGATTCTTGAAAAAGCTTAGTAATTGTAAAATTAAGTGAATCTGAACGCATATTTATCCTGACCTCACTCTGATCAGAAACCCAGGATTATTTAGAAAGATTGCTTAACATATGAAATATCATACAACTGCCTGAAAGTCTGAGTAAAATTCTAAATTGGAAAAGGACAACAGTGGTTGAGCAGGACTTGGGAGGCATAAAAATTATTCCAATCATACACAAACATATAATCAATATTTACATGCATTGAATGGGTCAATTATATGACATAGCCTATAATTATCTCGAATTTAACTTAACATTTTAAGTATTATATAATTGACTGTATTTTGAAATAAGTTTAAACTGAAAAGAAGAAAAGCAGTTCAGTGGAGTCTGCAAGGAAAGAAAATCAATATTTACATGCATTGAATGGGTCAATTATATGACATAGCCTATAATTATCTCGAATTTAACTTAACATTTTAAGTATTATATAATTGACTGTATTTTGAAATAAGTTTAAACTGAAAAGAAGAAAAGCAGTTCAGTGGAGTCTGCAAGGAAAGAAAATCAGCCCAGACCATGCACAAACGATAAGAAACTATTATAATCTATAAAGATTGGCATGTCTCAAATATTGCATTGAGCCATTTACATGAAACGGTAATGTACAAACATGTGGCTATTAGTGAAAAAACTTAAAAAGGGTCGTGTGTCTGTATAATCTGAATGCAAATTAAGAGAGAGAGAGAGAGAGAGAGAGAGAGAGAGAGTGGATATAACTGAAATAATGTGATTTGAAATAGGAATAGAAACCTACCAAATGGGTCTGTAGAAAACAACAAAAAAAAGTGGATATAACTGAAATCATGTAATTTGAAAAAGGATTAGAAGCCTACCAGATGGATCTGTAGAAACATGTGGGTAGGCTATCTATATGCAAATTTTAAAAGAAATGTGGGTATTACTGAGAATTTATGTAATTTGACCTTGGGTTAAAAACCTACCACATGGGTGTGTACAAATCTGTGGGTGGTACTGAAATACGGGATTGTATCTGCACAATCTGAATGCAAATGAAAAACAAGCAAAAAAAGAAATTTAGGTATAGCTGAACTATTGTAGTTTAAAACTGGATCAGAGACTTAGCTGGTGAGTCTGTACAAACATGTGGGTGGCACTGAAATAAGGAGTTTTTATTTGTACAATCTAGGTGCAATTATATAACAAGCCAAATGAAATGTGGGTATATATGAAAATCATGTAACTTAAAATTAGGTTTAAAACATACCTGGTTTAAGTCCTGAGAATATTCACAGACGTCTTGGGCAAGCACCTCTGCTTCAAGGAACTGTGCAAGCGATTCATCATCCTCATCATCTTCACCGCGCTCTGATATATTGTTCTTAATATTAATAATAATTTTGTCATCTTCCAATGAAGTCGTTGTAATCTCCATCTAAATGGAAAGCTGATTTTTTTCCCGACTGCACAGTGTCACCCCCAAATAGAAAATGAAGTGGGTGCGAAAAATAACTTATTTGCCAGTGGGGGTTTACAGATATCTTTTCGCTCGCTTCCTAAAGGATCACAATTGGTGAATACCAATATTGGGACTGGTACAAAGAAAGGATTTATTGAGACTACAACGGATAGAGGGATTTGATGTGCATTTCATTTGTACTGAACTTGATCTTCTTATTAGTACCTGCAAGGGTACTATTGTCACGCTATATTTATTAATCACTACTCTTCTAGCCAATCAAAGATAACAAAGAAGTTATGAGAAATTTAACTTAACAAGTTTTTATCTGTCTTTGTTCATCATCCCTTCTTGTGTCTCCAAAGGATTGGTGACCCTACTTATCCACCAATCACACACTATTAATATTTCATTTCATAGGGTTTATCTATATTTACGCCAAAGGCGTTCCCCCTATGGTAAAGGACCTCCGGACGTTTCTGCGACTGTCTTAAAATTGACGGTTTGACGGCCGTTTGGACGTTTTCGCTTTTCCGGCTATTTTAACGTTTTTTTTTTTGGGTGTTTTTGAGTTTTTTTTGGACCGTGATTGCCCACGAATCCATCCTCCATTTTCGTCGAATCTCTGCACAAAACAGGAATTGGGTGCCGATCATAAGCACAAATGAAGCTAATGGCAGTAAATCAAAACCCCTTGTATATAAAAATCCACGAAGTTGGTATTGGCGGCAGGGAAATGGGCTCTGTACAGCTCCAGCGATTAGTCTTCATCACGCAATGTGTCCACTTAGTGACTAATCATAAGACAAGGCCGACCAAATGAAGAAAAGTACGAGGAAAGTGATGTGTTTCAGGTTTGTCCGGTACATTTCGCCGCTAAAAATATTTCTAAAATGCTTCTCCTCTGGCAATACTTACCTAAGGACTTTTAGACCAGCCAATCTGAAACAAATAAAACTGGAATAATGTACTCAATCCATCACTTATTTGGTGGCGCGTTTGGAATTTTTTTAGCTATAAACACGTAAAGACAAAGTGGGTCTTTAACTTGAACCCAAGAAAATTCCATCTCCATGAAAATCTTGGAGCCATGATGCAGTTTTGATTTGGCATGAGAATCTTCGTGGCAGCGTGGCTTGGCAAGGTACCTCATTTTCTGCAAAGAAAATGACAGTTATGTTTGTGTGTAGCTTCAAAAATAATGCAGTCGGATTCCAACTGTGGATGCATAACATTGCAATTTAGAAGCACGTCCGCCGGTGGTGATTGAGTGGATTCGGCACGCCTGTCAAAGACTGAAATCGGTCCAACCTTCACACGTGCAAGCGTTGCTTCTTCTTCTTTGAACCACATCAAAAAAAGGGGTATACTAAACACACTTAAACTAGCGGTATATTAAATTAGTGGTATACTAAACTAGCGGTAACTAGCGGTATACTAGACACAATTACCCTTGTACACATGTACACAAAATGTGGTAGCATAGAAAATGCATTCATTGTGTTTGAAAAAATGTATCAAAGAGACGTGGTCTCCTGAACTCCAATGATTGAATCATATGTCATGCATGGCTCTGCTCAGGAGGCCCTCAAGCTCTTCGAACAAATGTAATGCTCCGGTACAAAACCAAATCATATTACCTTAGTTAGAGTCTTATTTGCATGTTGCCATGTTGGCTTAGTGAATGAAAGGTAGCGATATTTTAATAGTATGAGTGCATGTTACCATATCATACCTACAATAGAGCACTATGGTTGCATGCTTGATATTCTTGGTCATGTTAGGCGATCGGGAGAGGAAATATATTTTATCAATGAAATGACGGTAAATCTTGATATCAATAATGTATGGAGATGCTTGCTTGGTGCCTGTAGAACTTGGAGAGCGTGTGGCAGAACACCTTTTTGAGTTGGACCCCGATAATACCTCACCTTTTTTGCAGTTGGCAAACATCTATGCAACAACAGGCAGGTGGGATGGCATTTAGAAGGTTCAAAAAATGATGAATGGTAGACAAGTAAAAAAATTACCTGGATGTAATTGGATTGAGGTAGACAAAAATGTTTATTCTTTTGTTGCAGGAGTCAACTCGCAGTCACAGGAAACATAGGAAACATAGGAGCAATTGGTTAGGCCCAAAAAATGTATGTTTGACACAAGTTTTGTAATGAATTCTGTCAAGAAGTGGAAGGATTGAGTTCTTTGCAAACTAAATACAGAAGCTGGCAATTGCATGTGGCCTTTATCTACACATCCCATGGGACAATTCTTCTGTTCCTTGAAAATTTTCTTATTGTATGGGGACTACCACAATTTTTTTGCCCACCTTTGTTGGGCAAGAAATTATTAGGATGAATATGCTCAAATTCCTTAAGTCTTAAAAATTACTTGCCAGAAAGAAGAAAGTATTGCTTTACTTTCGTGACAAACTATCTCCACAGCAATATTGTCAGCTATTTGTTTACCTTGTGTTAGCCCTCTCCCTATTCTTGTGAGAAGATGTTAAAGAAAAAAGTGTTAGTGTATTAAAGAGAGAGTTGTGTTTGCAAAATGCAGGGGGTAGAGTCACCTCATTTTTCCATGGAGAGGATTGTACTTGTTTTTCTTTAACACATTGAAACAAACTTATTTTCTGTATATGGACGTGTCACAACAAGAGGAGAGTTACTTTGTGGGATAATTGTTTTAAGCTTATCTGGTTAAAAAAAATTCAATGTCTTGAGCATTGCTTTGAGAGATTGGTTTTATCACTTTGGAGGTCTCTGGATACTTTACATTATTGGTGCAATTCTTAAGCAAGTGCCAGTACTTGTAGCACTTACAAGACTAAAGAGGAATTAGCCATATGTAGCGAATCATGAGCATTATCAACCAAGATGATTTTTTGGTCAACTCTATCAAGAATAACGTGCAAATTTTGAGGGACAACAATTAGTATTCTTCAAGCCAATTATGTGTGTTACATCTTATATATAGGTGGGGCTAGGGTTTGAACCCTCAGTTTTCAGGTCATGGGCTTTATGAGCATAATGACAACTAAATTTTTAAACTCGGTACTTACTAGCCAATTTTCCATTTATGTTGAAGTTCTCTTTCATGATGGATATTATGCTGACATTCTATTAAGCCTATTCCTCACCTGGATGTCTTTGACAACTTGTGGTATGTGGCTTTGGGATGAAAGTGACTTCAGTGTATTCTCATTTTTCAGTCTTTAGAGGAATCTGAAAGTTTATGATCTCTGTTGTTGCTTGGATGTGCATGAGTAATCCCGTGTATGCATTTGGCACTTGGGTTCCTTTTCATCCCTGAATCTTCAAGATGGCCAGTGAGCTTTTATGTGAATCAATTTGTTGATCAAATACATCTTGTGCTTTTTTTTTATCAATTTATTTTACTCATACTCTATTCTCATTACATTCCAATTTATTTTCTTCATAGATTGTGTTCTAGATTTTCAATCGCCTGTCCTCCCCCCTCATCCATCCGCACATTTCTTCCACCTCAATCCCTTTCAGACATTTTTTTTAAAACGTTTAATTTTTACGGGTGGAAAGACGTTGAATACGGCAATTGTTTTACCTGAATTGTTTCCTTTGATGGCAACATCAAACGGGTCGCCCGCTGGTGAGCGGAGGGATATCGAAGCGTCCTGCGAAATGAGGTTCTAATTCAGGGGTGGTCAAAAATTCCAGTGTGTCGGCCATGACGTCACAGTCTCGATCCTCGGTGCCTAGGGTCAACGGTGGTTTACAACTTCTTCAGTCACTCACCTGAAGCTCCTCAAGTAAAGTTGAGCAGAGGCCTTTCAGGTGAAATCCTGAAGAGCTGGCAAAAAATGATGGAGAAGCCGAGAAAATCATATCTTCTTTTACTGCTACACAGGTGCAAATGATCCCTAGAATCATCATCCTGTTGTTTCTTTAGATTTAGAATGCTTCATTTTTTTATAATACAAATATAGATAAACCCTAAAACTTTTGTAATATATGCAAGGGCTGGAAATCAGGAAGAAAATTTATTGTTTTGTTGATTGCAACTTTTGAATGAAATGCATCATATGTTTTTGAATGAAAGACGAGAAAGTGTAAATGAATGCCCCTACTATTTTCGCATATGCAGATTTTGAGGTAAGATTTTGAAACTAGACATTGTGTTTCTATTTTTTTGGGAAGGCAAAATGAAAGTGTTTTTTTTGTAGGGTATGGAGAAAGAAGGTTTATTATTTTCTTCAATCACAGTCTTCCAGTGAAAATAAACTAGAATTTTTTTGATCAGCAACAAGGCTTTTTAAGTTTCCTGTCATACCTAAGAACATCTTGTTGGTATAATATACTTCTTCGCCCTCTCTAGTTTAATATGATGCAGACTAGAAACACAATTCCCCTCCCTACAATTGGCTTGACACTAACTACACCTCACTTACAGAGGGAGGAATAGTTTAAGTGTCTTCAATGTGTTGTTAATGTTTTGATTTATCTATCATGCTCTGAAAATCACCTAATTGCTTGTATTGTCTTCTCAAAGTGATTAAG
This sequence comes from Taxus chinensis, assembly GCA_019776745.2. Lineage (NCBI taxonomy): Eukaryota > Viridiplantae > Streptophyta > Pinopsida > Cupressales > Taxaceae > Taxus > Taxus chinensis. The sequence continues at coordinate 95,086,497 of CM034154.1, read as the reverse complement.
AAAAACAACAATATCCCTTGGAAATCTAGTGGAATTGACCACACTCCTTGATTTGTCTGGTTTGAGTTCTATTAATGCTAGCGGTACAAAAAACATGAAGAAGATAATCTGTTAAATTTAGGATTTGCCTGCTTTAAGAAGATAACGTTACGAAAAGTGGATAGAGATAGAGGGTAGAACTTCAATTTATGTTTACATGCTTGTTTTTAGAAAACTAATTATAAACACACATTACAACTCTATCAAAGAGGTTGACTGGTAATTACACTCATGCATTGCTTTACTCCCATACAAATTCTAACAAGAGCCATTGTTTAGTAGGTGTCCACTGTCCAATCAAAGACATAAGCAACAACAATCCATCCACCGCCTCCAAATCCCTTCAATTTTGTTTCACTTTCAAATTCAAGTACCTTTCTTGTCATCTTTTTCTCCTCCCTCACCACCTCCTTTGATTGTTTTTATCTCCATTTACAAACTATATTTAGCCATTTTTCATGCTTTTATTCATCAAAATCTTATACCCATTTGGCCAATTTATTGCAAGACAGAAATTGCAGCAACCTGCAGGGATCTTGGGATAGTAGGAAAAATCTTCCAGATGGCCTTGCTTTGCACTAAGAAACGGTCCTCTAATTGACACCCCTCATCAACATCAACTATAAAAGTAATGACTAACCTTCTAAATCAAATAACATATATCGTTCGGCGTTCACATTGCATTGTAAACATGCGATTGCTAGTTTTATAAATCTTAGATTTCTAAAAGTTAAGGATTTTATTATTTCGTCATAATAACACAAAACCTTTTAAATATTTGATTGGCAATATAATGAGTGTCATTTTTTTTGGACTTCCCATAATTGTAAATGGTCAACTAAATGAACAACATGTAGAGGAAACATTGCTAACAACTAGCAATCGTACGTGAAATGTACGATGTGAACGCCGAAAGGGATATATTGAAGAAGTGAAACCAGATGAAGAGAAATAAAGGGGAAGGAAGAGGGGTGTAAAAAATGTGTGTTTGAGGGTGGAGAAGCGGAAGGGAAATGAAAGAAGAATCGAGGGGACAATTTGAAAATATATGAAATACAAAGAGCAAGACATGTTTGGTAATTGTAAATAGAATAAAACTTGTCTTTCGGTAAACGTCGCGGAAAATGTAGAGGGAGATAGAAGAAAATGCAAGAAGCAGATGAAAAAAGTTGTCGAGGTGAATGCCTGATTGAATTTGCATATGTTGACTCCATTCGGTACTTAGAGAAATTGCAAAAGTAAGGGGAATTTGAATCCACGATGTACGGTGTACATGAGACGTTAAGGACAAGAATATGCATAGTAGTCACGTTAACGAAGAGGGTACTGAAGTATTCACGCAAGTGCAATTTGCGTGTAGAGGGGAAAAATAAAAAAAGAAAAACGAAATGTTCCAACTTTGGAACCTTACCGCAATGAGCACTTGCTACAAAACTTTGTAGCCTCTGTATCTAGTTGTAAGGTCAAGCAATTCTAGGGAGCAGATGCACATCCTTATATCGATAAGTAACACATTCTAATGATTGGTCATATGAGCCAAAGCTAGATTAAGGTTGTGGCTTGCATGCCTACACATTTTCCACGTATCATATTGTTCTTACCCAAGTAATATATGTTATTTATGCTCCACTTAAACACTTCAAGCTCACAAAGAGGACAAACTAAAATTTTGGGAAACTCAAAAAATTTAAGCGTTTGGAAAAGTGGAGCACATAATAGATATTATTTAGGCGGGAACAATATAAGTCATGGTGATCCACTTCCCTTTCCAATTTCAAGCTCAAGTGAGTAGATGAGAAAAGAGAACACAAAAAAATCATTGATAATCAGGTTCTTCAAGCGGTTGGCCAAATGAGAGAAATGTGGCTTATATTTTCCACTCAAAAGAAGGATTTGAACTAATGAAACCATAAAAGTGCAATGTGCAAGTATAGGTGGAAAGAGGCTGTTTATTTTCTTAATTTAAGATACTACGTGTTTTGTCTAAATTTAAGAGGTTCATGCCTTGCAAATTATAGTCATGAAATATTTTATTACTAAAAATATACAATTTACTAATAATATTCAAATTCAAATTAGAGCTCAAATATGTTAAAAGAAATGTTACTTATGGTGTGCAAGGGATCGAGAGAACATACTTTGTAGATATCTAAGAACGCAAAGAGTGGTAGATCAAAATTGCTAATGGCAATAGTTGTTTACGTTTTCAGCTCGTGTTATATGTGTGCTTGTTGTTTACGAACTTCCTCAATATTTTTTAGCTACTTCACTTGGTTTGTGATTTAAAAAGCGTTGTGTTATATGATTAGTTACAAAAAACAATAAATAAATATTCTCCAAATTGCACCTGTGCCATTAATAAATTGAAAAGTGTTAAAAACTTGACGCAAGAAGGAGAAGAAGATATAATTTATTTTTTTGGATAGTATGGTGTAGGAAGGGATGATTGTGCCCCCTTTGATTTGGTTTGGTTTAGATCCACACACGTCTAAGGCTTGAAGTGCTTTGGATAAATATTCCAAAGGCTTATCCATCTTTCTGCGAGTAATTGTAGACGAAAATCAAGGCTTCTTGTAGAAATTCCATGGAGGGGGGCGAGAAATAAGGGATAAACTAAAATAAAGCTTACGATCACATGACTCTGCATGTGAGTTTAATTTATTTATTTTTATTGAATCATTTCTTTTAGGTCTAGGCGATTATGGTTCTTGTATTGAACGGAACAGGATGGAAACAAAAACACAAACAAAACATGTGTGTCGCCGTCGATGACCAGAGTGTTCTTTGACGAACTTATCTCATACATGTCAATTCTGCAAGCAATTATAGATAAAAAATCAGAGCTTCTTGTAGAATTTCCACGAGGGGCCAGAAACAGGGGCTAAACTCTAATAAATCTTACGATGGCATGGTTTACCCTGTGAGTTTTATTTATTTGTGAATAGTTTCTTACAAATCTAAATGATTTTGATTCTTTTATTAAATAGAATAAAACGATAGCAAAAAGATAGAAAAAACATCTACTCCAACACTGATGACCAGAATGTGTGATCCTGCAATGTCCTTTGATGAACCGATCTCGTACATGACAAGCACAGGCAGATAGAAAGAATCCTAGTGCATGAATCATATTACAGACATGATCATTTATATGGTCTATCACGTGGATGGTGGAAATTATAATATGTTGTCAAATCCCCTAGCTTTTTTACTTGTAAACACGCCTTTCGACGTAAATATCTAAAGGTATTCTGTTGGATACTTATATTATTTGTATAGAGAGTTTTGTAATTGCACTTCATGGGAATATTTTGTCGTCGACCATGTTTTAATTTAACTTTGTATATATTGTTCTTGCATCGAATGGGATACCTTATTTAATGCTTATGGACAGACACCTACATGATTTCTAAATTAATGTGGGTTGTAAGGCATGGACGCCACTTGACTAAATAAGTTGAACAACTTGCGAAGGAGATAGCGATGACACCCCAGCAGAGGCAGGAAAGTGCCATCAAAGTGTACCAGGGGCAACGATCACTACTTGATATATTTCATTAACACTTCAATGTACATACATGATAGTATCTACTGATCTTCACATACGGGTCGAACCAGAAAAAGTAGTGTCTAAAAGAGAAAACAAAAAGTAAACAAAATCTCCACCCTGGTTCATGTTTTCTAAAGGATTGTGCCCCTTCGGTTTGGTGTGCTTTGGCTCCACACACACCTAGGGATTAAATTTGATGTCTATTCAAAAAAAAATTGTGTTTTTAAACGCAAAAAACAACCAAATTATTTGTTAACTGTATCAAAGGACGGGGAATTTTTTTCTCAAACTATCATATTCATGTCCACTCTATAAAATCAAAAATTTCATTACACACACACACACACACTCTCTCTCTCTCTCTCTCTCTCTCTCTCTCTCTCTCTCTCTCTCTCTCTCTCTCTCTCTCTCTCTCTCACACACACACACACACACACACACACACACACACACACACACACACACACACGCACGCACGACTAAACCTAAGGTCTCGCATGCGTCACCACACAAAGGAAAATTAAAACATAACACTTTTTAATTTTTAAATTACCTATGATAACTTAGGTGTCTTATGTAAAAAAAATTAGGGTTTGCAGAGTTAGGGCATATTTTAAATTTGTTTTTATGGGATGTCAATATAGATATTCCTTAGATTGATAAGATTGTTGTTAAAAAGATATGATATGAATCGAATAACTTCAAAAGTATTTGTTTCTCCATGTATTTAACAACAAAATAAAAGTTGAGTGGGAAAAATAGACCCATGCCAATTTCAAACCCACCAACCAGGTTAACCGCTCTTCAAAACCCAAAGCAGAACATGGAGATTGACACATCTTAAATGACCTTTCACACTTGTCATTTTCCTTGCATAATAATACAAGCACTTTATTTGAGATCCAGAGGCGTTAACCACGTTGAACCCTAAGTTAACATTGTAAATTTAGTAGTAATTGGATAGATGTAATGATAATTAAATTAAATAAACAACCATAATGTTATGGGGAGTTGTGTTAACTAGAGCTCTCGCTAATAGTTTTCCTAAAATCAGATCTGCACATGAAGATAAATCTATAATTTAACATGTACTCGCCGTCGAAGACATCAGGAATGTAATAATGGACACGAGGAGTCAACCGCTAAAGAAATAAATTATGTCAGCATGAGAGGGCTCGATAAAAATAGATTAGTTCCCAACAAATCAACCACACCCATTCTCGGGCAAAGAACAACAACGTACGTTGTCTCAGATATCGTCAATCACCACTTTGCATGTTAGCGCAATGAGGTGTTGATCCCTTTTGGAAATGCCTTTTTGCATAATTATAAGGTGTCAATAATTTTAAATTTTAAAAGAACCCTAGTCAACAATATATTTTGGTTGGTTGTATGGTGCAATGGTAGACAAAAAATTTCTAAAGACATCTTCTTTCTATCTAAAATTGAACCTCCCTATCTCTCCTTTTTCAACAAGTAAAAAATATAAGGAATTTTTTTACGTTGATAAGGGTTTCATTGTGAGTTGTGTTTACCTCTAGGGTACAAATGGACAACTGAAATTTGTTTTATACTGTGGTCAACCATTTAGCACAGTACAGTCGTCTGATAAAAATGTTGTTTGTAAAACCCAACTAGATCTACTTTGCTCATTTATTAGTCATCGTGCCCTTCAATTATTGTGGTGTGGTTGCATTTAAGGTGGGACAATTATAGTTGGTCATTATTCGTTATGGGGCATGAGTTATTCTAGCTACATTGATTTTACCCTACACTTAGAGATTTGACACGCATCATTCAGCCAAAAAATGGCTAGGTTTAGTTGTGCCCAATCGCACTGTGGAGGGCAGCAGGTCCATGTGGATGTTAGTACCCTTGTTGGACTTTTTGTTTCTTTAATTTCAATGTGTTTATTCATCTCTCTATTGAATGGGATTTTTATGGTCGGCGGTCTCAAAAAAGTCATTTTACTATGAGCGCATTTGAAACAAGAGCCGCAAAGCGGCCAGTTCCTGCCTACAAGCTGCGAGGTGTTTGTTGGATTAATAAAAGTTGATAGTGCCTACAAGTTGCAAGGTGTTAGTTGGATTAATAAAAGTTGATAGTTGTTGATTGACGTAAAAGAAGTATGTTTGTGCAAATATGTAGCAAATTTGGAGAAGTCATTTGCCCAAAGTTGAAGGTGTTATTCGTGAGACGAGACTCGACAACTTTCATCTCTGAGAGATTTGCTTTTATTTGTAGTATGTCCTTGATTTTATGGACTGAGTTATCTTTCATGCATCTAATCATAATTGTTTGAAATATCAAAAATTGAAAAAATGTTCACATCATACGAGAAAGAAAAGAATCAAACATAAACTTTGGGAATAATGTTGTATAGTTTTTAGTCTTTTATGCCAAAATAATATGTATAACCCCAAATATGCACCTAGTACATGAGATCCTGTAATTCTTCTTGTAATTTTCCACTGCTACTAAATTGCAGAGCCATCTTAAAATGTCTATGGAAATTGAAGAAGCATAGGAGAGAGTTGTAAAATCTCTGGAATCCTCTGAATAGATGACCGCAAATATGCGTAGAATCCTCTGTAAGTTTGACAATCGCTTCTCACTTACATGGAAAATCACACCAAGGCATAATTTTTTGGGCAATTGGGAGGAAAAATTGGCTACTGCAGAGATATTGATAACCAAATGAGACAGAAAGAGCACAAGTGACGTGTTCTTTTACAGCAGCCCAGAACAAGTTTGCATGTGCATGGCAAAGGTCGAAAACATTCAACGACTCAAGAAAAAATTGTTAGCTTGCGGTAGTAGCTCCGCTAGCTTGATTCACTCACAAAGTTTGATGAAGATTTTGGTGGCATGTTTAGAGGATTTTTACAAAATTCTGTCAAACATTTATCACTGGTGCAAAACAAACTCAGCAAACCAAAGTGAATGCAGGAGATTCGAGTGTGGTTGGATAAAATCATGTCAATAAATGGCAAAGCCATCTCAGGCCAAAAGGTGAGCTATGGAGGATGAACAATTACCGGTAGTTGTAGATCAAGCAACAATGATGGAAAAACAAACAAATAACCAATCTCCCTAGAAGTTCCAACAAATGGAACAATAAAATTGGTTTTAATTTCTCTCTGGATCAAATAAATCAGATGAATTACCATCAAATTGATGTGATGATATCGTGTGGAAGAAAGGAGAGATCTTATTATACCCAGCTGAGGATGATCTAGTAGGACAGATGAGTGTGCGTCAGATGGAAAGGCTAGGAAGTAATGAAAATAGCCATATCATTTCTCAAGGTCAGAATTCCATAAAATATTAATAATTCGTAATTCTTCTTATGCTCAAGGGAAATGACAAAAAAAAACATGTAGATATTTAGAGAGCCACTTTATTAATAGTACAGATCTGCTCCACTTTGAGTGTATAATCGGTTGATTTTTGAAACCAAGAAACTGCAAAATACATGATATACAGGGTTGAGTAATGGCCGAGAAGGCTGCTTTGATACTATATGAGCGAAGTTAGAGCTTCTCACGCAACAGTGATGCCATTGATCCAGACCAGTGGTTGTTTCATTCGACCACAGAGTACAACATCGCTAGGGGAGAGGACCCTATAACCGAGCATGCATCAAAACATGTACATCTCTTTTCACCATAGGTTGTTGACAAAAGTACCAATAGTTGTTCAATTTTTGGTTAATGACACTTTTTAAGAGTCAATGAAAATGTGACACATATGGCGCTCGGTCATTGGTCCCTCTTTCAAATGCTTTATATTAATTTTCTTCATATTAAGTCAATTCAAAAACTACTTTCCCTCCAAATAAAAATGTAAAACGAAAATATTGATATGGCATGATCATATGCTACACGGTGATATAATTTTTTTACGCTACTGACATACCTACATATATCTAATTGCCCCTAAATTTAGGTGCACAGTTATAGGGTTCTCTCCCCTAATCGATGCCATACAGGTCTAGGTAGCACATCAGCCGATCATCTTGGATTCCCGTAAGTGCCTTGGCGAGCGGAATTGATCGCAAATCGTCCTCCCCCATACGCCAAGTCCATTGTTGAACAAGGTAGTGCTCAAGGCTGTAGTGTTAGTGCCATATCCTTGACTGTACAAATTTCCATAAACACATGCCCCACCTGCATTATATAACACAAATTCCCCCTGTTATATTATAACAACCTTTGCGAAGAGAAGATTTGAAGGCCATGATTTCATGGAGAATTAAAGGATTCGAACAATTAAGGACTTACCATCGTTCTAAATGCATCACTGCCCCCATAAAGTGTGGCATGAACGCTTGACCATCCATACATGTATTGAAATCTAAGTATTGAGAGAAACGCCAACATAAAGAGTTGTGTAAACGCCATTGATCCTGTAGTAAACATAAAACAATTTTCGTTATACACAAAGGACTAGTTTCATTAGAAAAAATGAATTGCAGAGACAGAGGAGTTGATCTCAATCTTACCCACAATAGATGTTAGAGAGTAACACAGAGCAAATTGAAATCAAGGGCCTTAAAACATAACACTTGATTGGAGAGGAAGAGGAAATTGCAATGAGATTTTAAGTGAAATGGGTGTTAAATAGAGAGGTGAAGCGGACAAGAATAAGATGGAGTCAAAGGTGTACTTAAAAACAAAAACATTGATGCAGTGAGTCACAACGAACTGACATTCCACCGAAAGCAGGTCGGGTTACAACTCATGACCGTGGATTTTGGAAGGAAAATTATCCACAATGTGCGCCTTAACTTCGGCAAGCAATTGGTGTGGGAAAAGAGCAAAGCCCCCTGCAACGACTTTTACCAAAGGAGCATTGTCACCATTAACATATGTAATCCATATAGACATTTGGAAAATCAGAACAATAGAATATACGTGCACCCGCTCCTCCCATTCCTCATGTACTTTGTTGTTAATCTTTTTTCTGGTATCTTGTTTTGAATCCTCCTCCACCATACGAAAGCACCACATTCTGATCCGTCGACTAAGAATTGCTGCCAACATAATAAAACTGATTACGGTCGTATTTCCTGAGCACCCGCACCAAATTATCCGGCAAAAACAGGGTGTCGCCGTCACCAATTATACTAGGTATTTATTTGCGTGTTTATCGCAAATGTTAGATCGCTTCAACAGATAGGATGTGCAAAATTTTCAACGGTTTACTACCTTTCGTAGCCCCGGGCACCATCCTTCCTATAAGATTGGTCGTATTTTCAATCAAAGAATATATGCTGCCTAACTTCAGGTGATAAATAATGAAAATATTTATTTAATTACAGTTCACCTAGTATAATAAAGCTCTTCAACCATGGAGCAAAATTTTAAGCCACGTCTCCCATATAGTTGTGTATGAAATGCCTCGAGAAGAGTTGAACAGAGATTATTTCTCTATTACAGAGTGATGGAGATGCAGGAATGGTGGCCAACGATGCAGGGGTAAAGAGCCCAAGTAAAAGTTATTTTCTGGGTGAGGAATCGTTCAAGTGGGCGTTCAAAGTGCTGGAGGAACTATGGAGAAGCTATTTGCCAGCCAAAAGGTCTCCGAAGGAGAAATAAATGTTTTCATGTCATGTATGTTTGGAAATTGTTGAAGCCTAGATGAATTGACAGATTGATGTGTATTAATAAATGCTAGGCCATTTGGCTATTTTTAATTTTTTGGTTTAAAAATTAGTCACATCATCCTTTCCCACCAATCAAAATAACAAAAAATAAATTTATCGAAAAATATATTCATGTAATTATGTCACTTCAAAGTTTATACTTTAGAAATTTTAACATGGGTGACAAAATTCTTGCATATTATTGGCTCACAACAACATTATTAATTGGATGGCCTGAAAGGTATATATTCTGCCTTTGGCATGAACTAATAAGATTACAAAGTGAAACATGAAATTGTTATCTTCCCTTTGTTGTTTGTTTAGGATTTTCAAGTGTTTATTGATCTTCATGGCTGTCACCTTTTGGTGTGTTTCTTCTCGTATATTGTGCTCGTAATTTGAAGGAAGAACCCTCCTTTCATTTTTTTTATGAACATGATCTTATATTATATTAACAAGTAAAATGGTATAATATTCACAAGAAAATCAAGTGGTATAGAAGCACGCCCCAAAGCTACGAGTCCAAACTAGGAAAACAAAAATCCTAGGAATATATTCAATTGCAAAATAACATTAAATAGATAAGCAAAGGAAATTAAGTCACCACTGCAAATTGTTGACCAACATGGGGCGGATCTTGATCATGCTAACAAGAGTCGAACAAGTCCTTGCCACTATTTGGCATGTCTTATCCTGAGCCAAGCTGGTATCCTTCTTCAATGTCCTCAGCAGCGGCCCGAGTGGATGATACGGCGAGAGCCATCCTAGGAAATTTTTTGGGCGGGGACAGAAGGCTCCAACCATCATGAGCGTGTGGCTCGAGGGCAGCCAGCAAGCCCCAACGGACCTAACTGGGAGGAGGTGGGGTGTCCCAACCCTTGTGGCGAGTTGAAGGTGGAGGAGAGAAGCTCCTCCATGAAGGTTGACTGCATAGGAACTGGCGAGCCTGAATAAATGAGTGGCATTTTGAGCGGCTTCGTTGACCGCCACCTTGAGGATGGCCATTGGCACCGTCTGGTGGCGTGGAGTGGTGGGAGGGGACAATGGCTCATGGGTTACATTGCAAGGGGCATCGCCCTGGTGCCGAAGGAGAGTTTGGATATTCTCCACCTTAAGCATCACGTTGTTCGCTTGCACTTGGATTTGTAGCAATACATTCACAATAACCACAAACTTGTTATAAATAGAGAATCGTTTGTCAGCTTTAACATCTCCTTTCAGATTTGATCTAAAGTATCCTGGAAAAATGCATAGTTGTTGATCCTTTGTAATGACCCATCCTCCAGTTCCCATAAAATATGACTAATGTTTTTTGTACCAGAAGAGGAGTGTTACTTATCCTTTCATGCTCGTAGTTAATCTTTCCTTACATCCTATTATAGGCTTGATGCAATAAAACATTAATTACTCATTATTTCGTCCAAGTACAATCAACGTACTAATTGTGCTACATATAATCAATTTGTTTTAATTGACTAATAATTCAGCGTACTAATTGTGCTACATATAATCAATTTGTTTTAATTGACTAATAATTCAGCGATGATGTATTTTCATATCACCCTTGTACTAATTCAATTTAATTTATTCTTCTCTTTTGTTCTTCTAGCTAGTTTCGTATCAAGTCTTACATAGAGATATTTATGCTTTAGTTCTTCAACAAAGGTTATCCCCTTTTAAACACCATATCAAGCATCAATAACAATACAGGTTACAAGTTCATAAGGAAGCAATGTTATTAACCCCAATCAACACTACAAAGGAGAGGCTTAATTAACAATTAACAATTAACAATTTTATTATTCACATTGATTCATTACTCGTTTAATACTAGCATTATATGTATGTTTATTGGAATTGGCTTAATTTAATCTTGAATTGTTGTTCTAGTTACAAGTTATAAGCACATTCTTTAGTACCTACTATCGAGCTCATGACTCATTTGCACCTTCCATAATAGAAGATTGAAGAAAATCATGCCAATGAGTCATGCATTTCCTTCCTTCATATACAAATCAGAAGAAGCTCCATTAAGCTCCTTTATAGACAAAATTGATCGTGTCATGATTAGAATGGCACTGCCCATAAATTTTATTCATCTGCCTAATGAATTTGTTTAACAATTTATCAATATTTTGATAGATACTAACCCTAGTGTATTTACGCAGCTGAAACCAGAATGTAATATTCAAGTTACATTGTTTCAACCATTAAAAGTACTTTCTTCTTTCTCAATAATGTCTTCATATAGATGAAGATAAATCAAATTATCATCTAAGACCAACCCTTCACGTATGCAATTCTGCAGCCTATATAATTTATAATTTAAATCCTTTTGTTTCGTCAGAACACAATTCCATAAAATTCCAGTCAAAGATTTATATTAACCATAACTATTTAGATTCCTATTTTTCTCTTACATTAACTTTTTGGGTTATTAATTCTTTGGAGTAAGGAGAACACCATATTATAGCAAGAAAATTCTTTTCCTCATTTTCCGGGCTTGCTAAATGAGCTCCTTCAACCTCTATAGCTATGGACATAAAGGGATAGTCATCCATATTTACTATAATACAGTACAAACTTTATTAACATTCTTACCTTTTTATTAAACGTTCCTGTCTTCATGTACATGATAGGGAGGCTATAATTTTTGTGGTCTTTCTAAGATTAAATTGAGTCATCTTGACTCATGAATGTATTTTACTTATTTTCGCGGAGGCTTATTACATACTTCCTCATTATGGCTTCACCTTACTGTTTAAATAGTCTTTTATATTTTTACTGATACCAGCAATTCATAAACTATGGGAGTAGTAACCTGCCAAGATCTAATGGGTTCCTAACATTATGAAATTCAAGTATAAGCATATAGTTACCTGCTATAGGAAGATTTTATTATGTATCCATGAGTTTAGACCATGCCCTTAAAGGTGGTTGTTTGTAAGCTAACCACAAGTCTCACTACATTTACCCAATTAAGTACACAAGCTCCTAATCTTCAAAGTAAGTATCTCTATAAAGTACCTTATAATCATTACAATTCACAATTGTTAACCAGATTATCCTTTAAACCTCGTCTTTTCACTTGCAAGTAATTTAAAAGATAGTAACAACCTTGTAGGTTATAATTCCATATTTTCCAGTTCATAGGTAAGCAATTCATGCTGTAGGAAGGTTTTACTATGCATCCCTAAAATGGAGACCTTGTCCCATAATGGTTTTTTGTAAGCCAACCAAAATTCTATGACTCATTTAGAAAACTAAGTACATAGCCTTATAATCACAAGCTAAACACTTATCCTAATTAGCATAATGCAGATTAATCCAAATTGTCTTATTCGAGAGAGTCTTTTCGACCACTTCCTATCTCTAGGCAATAATACAGTCATATAATTCATTACTTATAGATCTCATGCAGTTATGTTACTTCAACATAACTTGATGTGAGTTTACAATATAAAATACTCCATGATAGTCTACATCCTTCACCTTTTACTAAAGGTGTACTAAGACACCATTGTAGAATAATAGGATTGATTGTATGTGTCTATGTCTGCATTATACATTTTTGTTTATAACACATTTCTTTCTTCATGCAAAGTGGACATCATACCATCTTACATATTCACCATTACTGGATGATGAGGTCATATTTATTTCCAAATTGGTGTAGCTTAATTAGCTTAACTAGTCGCAAACCTCAATTTGTGATTGGCGGTATTAGAGACTTCTGGGTTAAACTCTAATTTATATACATTATAAGATAACAACAAATCAATCTATTACTATTTTCATCATGATGACAACAAGCTAAAGTTTGAGAATATCAAATATACTGCTAAATTATCTCAATTATTTCAATACACAAACAAAGAATTGACCTTCCCGATAAAATATACTTATCACCAGAAAAAATGTGTTGCTTAATCACAGTTAAAAACCTTATTTATTGATTTCCTTTCATATATACAAACTTGAGGAAACTAATTGTACCCTCTCACCATTAATATTCAACACAAAATTTTATAGAAGAATAATATACATTATAGTAGTATGTCTCTGACATGTTAAACAAATACTAACACATTCATTCTCTAAACATGTACATGTAACAAATTGTGGATCAGTTCAAATAACTGGCATGAATTCCATTCCTTCACAATAAGAATTATTTAACAATAAATCATGCATAACATGTTACCTGCAAGATAACAAAAAAAAATTCAATCTTTTTCCCATTTCCCCATTTTCTAGCCAAGAATTTGGGATTAGAATACAATGTTATTTCATGTGGCCAATTGTTCCATCACACAGGTTTAAGAAAGAGAAATTATAACCCTTTTTTTTAATATTTCAACATATTGTCATCAGGGCCACATTTACCAAATTTGGATTTTAAAAGAGAGAGAGACAAATATTTTACAAATAATTCCACACATTGCCATCATGGCCAAACTAGAGCTCCTCATAGGAAAACCCTCACACAACGCCATAAATACTTATCACCAAAATTTCAACATAGAAAACAAGAAACCATGGTTATCACCCATATATAGCAATGTATGCTCTGTGCATATAAAGGTATATACAAAAAACAGACATTGGTACATCATTCAATCCTCAACCAAAAATAATAATAAACACATTGTAAATGTTAATGTTATCCAAACAAGAAACCCACATCCATTATTTTAGTGTTAGCTAGTGATCAAGGTAAACAAAAGAAAAAACATACACGTTAACAACAATGATGGGCATGCCCTTAGACAAGATTCAAATTTCCTTTTCTACCAGTAAAAATCATGTCATCTAGGAGAGATTTACTCTCTCAAACATTACTCCATCAAAACACCATGAAGATTTTTAGCCAACCAGTGAATCCTCCCAAGCAACAGTTGCGCCTAAAACCAGGGTTTAATTTTTTTAAAACTACCAGTTACAATGCATGCATATAACAATGACAACCACCTCAAACTGCACTTCTCTAATAAAAATAGCCTCACATGTTTCATGCATATTTAGATTACCAGCACCACCATGAAAATAGCCATGCAACTAAGGGAGCTAGGGTTTCATCTCACCCTCACCACTCAAAACACCCAAACGATTATACAAAAGGTCAAAATTCCCCTTTTCAAACGGATTCCAAATTTTATAAACCCCTTTCTATATCTCAATCGGTTATGTGACCCTTTCCTCTATATTGGATGCATTTAAAAAAAAACATAATCATTTCATAAACAAAGTCAAACAACATAGACAAAACAATAATCCTTTTTAATAATAATGTTACATAATTCCTACAATCGCAACCCCTTAATCTCTTAGCAAATCATGTAAGCCAATAATCATTGCTTAATACCAAGTCAAACCTCATAAACAAAAAATAATACCCTTTCCATAATAAGGTTCCCAATACAATTAACATGTCCAAATCACATACAACTCATAAGGAATAAAACATGTTTTAAATTTAATTGCTAAGTCAATCAACACTTCATGTGATATAACAATGTCTAGTAAGGATTAAGGGTGGTTAACCAATGCTAAGAAAGTAAACACCCATATAGACACTTCAACATACAATGCAAAATAGTCACAATGAATGGTGTCTTATAGGATTGAATTTATCATTCGATCTTAATAATAATCACTACCCTAAATAACATAATCATTTAATGTGCCTTCAATTAATCAAAAAAATATTTCCTTTTATAACGTTGCCCAAGCAACAATCAACAATAATACCTTTAATGCCAAGTCAAACATTATAGTTATGAATAACACACTATTATACATACAATAATCACTAAATCACACACTTATTATGTACATCTAGCCTCTAAATACTTCATTTATATGCATGATTCTTAAGCAAGAGAATTACTCATTAACACCCCTTTACTTTGCTTTGACATTGCTTTTATCCTTTTCATATTTATTTTTTGTTGTTTTTTATTGACAACTTACAATTTTACATACCAGAGGACATCTTGCTCAACTCTAATTTCATTGTTTTATCCTTTAATTCTTTATACAAGACCACCCATTAGGGACAAAAGCACTTAGGCGCTATTGTCCCCTCTAGGCACTTTTTTTCTCTTTGTCTCTTTTTCTTATCTTTCGGGTGTTACTTCTTTATTGTCTTATATTTTCACCCTTGTTCGGCCTTTCACTTGTTAATGACAAAACTTAAGCAAAGGAATCATATACATATACATGTATTATTTCACCTCGTGAGGGGGGAAAGCATTCAAGAAGCACACATTACTATATGGAGCTACTATTTTCTATCCACTACATCAAGGACTGCATTTTGGACTGCATACTTCATTGTATAAGAGGGTTTATTCTAAATTCTATACCACACATTTACATTTGGGATAAAGTAGTTGTATCATGTTATTCTTTGTGTGATTGGAATTAGGGAAATCTAGCTCAAGGGACATTATTCCAATCACATACACAAGAACTACATAAAGTTTGAAATGTATTATAGCTCTCGGTGACAATCACATTGGGGTGACCACTGAGGTCATTCCGACTCAAGCATATACACATTTTTATTCATCAATTGTGTGCTTAAGTACTATGTGGTTATCTAGGGTTTATTTTGTAGGTTACAAGTGTGACACAACGAATCTAATGCGACACACGATAAATAAGGAGCGAAAATAAGCAACACAGAAATAATCAGATCCTAAGTATTTATGTAGCCATCGGTTCCCAAAACAGACACTAATTCCCAGGTGGCTTTTTCCCTTCCCAGGCACACCTATCTATGAGATCGTCACTTTCCATAATTGGACATAGAGCTAATACAGTCTAGATATACCTTTCCAACCTACTCATTAGTCTAGAATCAACTCAAACCTATATATACAAGTTGAGTCATTCCTTATCTCCTATATTTCACTCTTACTTGTATTTATTTTGTGTGATCTTGTTTGAATACTATTATATCCATTTAATCAGTAGTGTCCATATCTTAGATTTAATTTCATTAAATCATTTGGTGAGCCCATTTATTGATCAAACTTTACACTCCTCCATGGATATCTCTTTAACTGCGTTCTATCAAGCCCATCTCGAATGTACTAATGGTTTATGAAACACTATGGCTAATACCCTAATCCGATCTGATACCTCCACCACCTATGTTACTTATCGAGTATTCTCAGCTTTGTCTTTTAATCACAAGAATATTACTTTTACTTCTGATGATATTCCTTCCTAAGCAATAGTTGATAATGCGCCCCTTTGTATATTCAAGCCCATATTCACAATGTGTTAGCCAAGTGTGTTTTGGTTAATAATGGATCTAGTCTTAATATGTGCAATATTTCTTATTTACATTAGATATGCCTGCAAATAATATCACCCCATATACTTTATGCATTCGTGGTTTTGATAATACTCCTAAATAAGTGTTAGGTGAAATTTCCCTACCCATTATTATAGGACCATGTACCCTCAATGTATCATTTCATGTTATGCCTAATAATCTCAGGTACAATTTGCTCTTAGGTTGCCCTTGGTTACATTCTATGCATTTAATTCCCTCTACCCTCCATGCTTGGCTTGAATTTATTTTTGAGGGTATAGTTTTATGATGTCTTAGCCGATCCATCCCATTTTACTTATTGTAATGTTAATTACCACTCATCCACTTCTTCATCTCCTCCCACCCCACCTATTCTTGATTATACTACCTAATTAACTAAAAATGTGATATATAGGTACTAGTTAATCTAAGCTATGAACAATTGTAAATAAAGTAAATAAATGTAGTAAAGAAGTATGTAAATGACCCAAGACAACTATGAAAAAGTAAATGCTAACCTTAATGTGTAAGATAGAAGTGGAAATAACTCAGTTGAATATAATATTCTAGTGGGACTATGTGTCACAAAGATGACTGGAGAATGTAAAAGTAGGAACAACCATGCAATAGGCTCCTGAAAAGGATGAATTTTGAGTTTATCTCTCTATACTGGGGTGCGTATAGAAGAACTAGGGAACATACAGATGCACTATGGTCTGCAGAATTGGGCATCCTTAATATGTGCAAAAGATATGAGAACTGATCTTCATAGATTCGGCGGGGATGGTCCAAAACCATCATGTGTGTATGCATCATTAACTTCACTCTACTGCTCTGCACCAAGCATCGCTGACTAATCCAAGATGATGAGGAAGAAATCCAAAATACTGAGTATCAAGCATCAATCACTAAAAAATAAAAAATACATATGAATAGGGTCAGACTGAATCTCAGCTACCACAACATGGTGGTCTTACTAACTGGGTGCTGCACTAAAATTCCAGACACAAATGTAGTTTTGGTGAGTGTGTGCATAATGTGCCCTAGGTGCTCTTATGTCAGTCGCACTTTGTGAAGTAGCAAACAATAACTAGATATAGAAAATGTGATAGAATGTGTGCACGGAATATAATAGAATCCTCCCCCTATGTTATGTGTGAGGCAGATGACCTAGCCTTGTGCCTTGTGATAGATCTATATAGATGCAAGTGATCTCCAATGCAATAGATGGATGTAACTATAGATGGATGATAGTAGTGACTAGTGCTTTGTCCCTCATTATGGTCTCATAACTTCATATTTATAGGGTTCTCTTGATCTAATTTAATAATTAACCATGAAATGGCCGACCACAAAAAAGGTAAGGATCTCAAACAGCTAGAAAGAGCCCAAAAAGTGGTGGGAAAGTGTGAAGAAGGATCAAGGGCACCCTTGGTGGGACCAGAGTGCCCATTGGGCACCCAATACTAGCCTAGGTGCACCCTAGTCGAGGCTAAAATAACACGAAGATGATGAAAATTTGACTGGGCATGTTGGTGTAAAAGGTCGGGAATGACAAAATAAAATAAGAGAAGATGGCCAAAAAGATAGGGGTTAATTAGTACTTCCTTCACTTAAAAACCTTCTACATAGTAGTATGAGACCAAGACTAAATAATGTCTGAAGTGCATGATTTTGTGTCTACATTTTCCCCCACTTTATGTTGGTGAGTGGAAAGCTCGGTAACATAAAGTACATAAAGATGCGTAATTGATGTCCATTAAGATTGCAGTAGAAAATGCACCGAAGGACTAGACAAAGCATGGAATGACAAAAAGATGATAGAGCATGGAATTTATAGATAAAAATGCACAAAAAAGTGATGAGAGTTGAACCTAGGGCGGAAACACGTGTGTAGTTACCGATGTGTGTAGATATACCTACATGGTTAGTATGGTGTGTGTTGTCGCATGCCAAGTGGTGTTGTTGATGTCGTCGTTGTTTTTTCCCCCATTTGACTGCTTGTTTCTCATACAATCAGACCTACGAGGAGAAAACTATCAAGTATTCAAATATGTATGTATATATGTGTAAAAATGTAATGTAAAAGATGCATGTAAAATACGCAAATGTAAAATACGCAAATAAAAGAGTGTAAATGGAACATGTGTAGCTGATCTATGTCAAGAAAGAGAGTTTAGAAGGATATCCTATACTACCAATTTTTTGGGCAATCTCATGCCGTAATGGCCGAAGAAGTGTACAGAGAAAACTACATTGTATTCTCCTTCCTGTAATTTCTTCCCTGAATGTGTGTGAAAAGATCTCTATATCATCCTGGTTTTTTTGGGTGATTCGAACGCCACTAGCCAAAGTAGTTTAGGGAGGACACATCCACTGTAGCCTCCAAGCATGTAACTGCTTCTCTAGAATGCTAAGGACAACCATGTCCTATAAAATTCATTGTGTATGGGGTTTCGTAGATTGGTCTAAACCCACTCGTTATATATCACCCAAAACCAAAGGGTGGTGTACTGAATCTCCGGTGTAGTAGTGTGTTTAGTATGTAAAACCCCAAATGATGCCCCCCTCTTTAGGGATGCATACAGTGTCAATGATAGGAGAAATGCGGCCCCAAAAGAGGACCAATTACATGTACTCTGAAACTCTTCCCTATAGGGGGGAAAGGAATGTGCTTGGTAGAAACCAAGGCAGCACATAAACAAGGATGACTAGCCAAATACAAGTGTTAGTACAAACAAAAATGCATATATAGAAAACAATGTATAAGCTACACAAATAGTGTGTAAGCTAACAAGAAAAGTAATGTAAACATGCAAGAAGACAAGATAAGTCGTACAAAGCAGGTTGCAAACATGGGACATCACTTACGATGTTGCAAGACACGCAAAGGCCATTATGGCCACATATAAACAAACAAGTGTACACATTAAACATAGGGTAAGGCCCGCATACAAAAGTAAACAAGAATAGACAATGTAACAAACAAGTATGGAAGAAAATATCCTTGCATCACAAATGTTGCATAGGAAGCACCCGTTAACATGTTAGAAAGATAACTAGTATGTGAAAAGCATGTATAACTAAGTAATGTAAAGTGCTAAGTACAAAATGAAACAATAGCACCTGAAATAGACGAATGTGGATGCCCCTAATAACCAATATAGGAAGGGTAGAAGGTGAGCACCCATGCTGCGTGTAAGAGACTTGCATCTATGATCACAACTAGAAAAAGACGTGAATGCACATGTGTGGATGATATAGATAAATGACATACAAGCAATCTAACTAGCATGTGTAATAAAGCAACCATGAATAAGCAAAAGTAAACAAGAGTAAAAACAACCATAGTATGTAGTATGTTGTTGATGGATGGAATGTAATGCAAGATGGAATGATAGGAGCCGCGTGCCCTCCGAGTGAATGAAAATGTATAAAATGAGGTTCATTTAGTTTTCCCCCTCAACAATCAAGAATGAACCATAAATGAGAGTGTGTCATCAGGAAATGGTCGAAGTATGTGTTATGTCTAACACGTTGTGACGGGTGTGTAGGTGTAGTGATGAGATGTGACATAGCAATGATGTGTGCGTGAACCCTATAGCTAAAATGTATATCATGACTAGATGAACGTATAAGTGATGATTTATCCTAAGCGTGTATCACTATAAGATGAATGGACGAGTGATGATTTAGCCCTAAGCGTATATCGCTATATGATGAATGGATGAGTGATGATTTAGCCCTAAGCGTATATCACTATGAAATGAATGGTAAAGGAGTGGTGATGTAACCTAAGTTGTATACCACTACCAGAGGATAGAGGGGGTGACGATTTAGCCTAAAGCATATGTCACTAACCTAGAAATGTCGCATGATGAAAGATTGAATAGATGAACGCTTGATGAGTGTAAGGTGCATTTGATTTGTAAACCCTCAGCAGTCAAGTATGGACCGAGTTACTAAAGTATGTCATAGGGTAGTAAGTGTAGTGCGTAGAAGATAATCTAGTATGTGATGATGATAATAAACAACCATGTGATGAGTAGTATGTGTGATATGCAATGTATATTATATAATGCAATATGTGTAGAGAGACCAAATGTGTGTTATGTAATATGTAAGATGTTATAGGAAGTAATGTGAGTGTCGTACATAATAGAAGTGTATAATAAAGTGCACTACTATGATGTATGATGTATAACTATACAATGATCAAAGTGTTGTAGAATGTACGATGTATGATGTGTGATGTGTGATGAAATGCAATGTGTGATGCCTATAGTGCAGTGTGTGAGGTTCATGTGTAGTAAGCCCTCAACAGTCAAGTGTGAACCGAAGCACAAGAGTGTGTCATTGGTTAATGACGATGTTAAAGTATGAATGAATATGTGTATGTTAGGAGATTGATGCATGATGGTGTGAAGATGATAAATGCACTAATTCTAATATGATAAGGGGGACGTGTATAGATGTTATGCCCCCCAAGTATGTATGTGATGGAATTCTAGTTAAAAGACATTAAGTGGATCAACGTAAGGAGTAGTTTCCTTCATCCGATAAAAGTGATGGGATGTGGAGGTGATAAAGGAGTGTGACAGTCAAATGGTTCTGTTAACGATCCCAATTTTTCCCTCCAGAAAAATTGATGCAAACATGACCCAACATAGAAGAAAATCAAGAGGACAGTTCAACCATGCGAGCCCACAGTTCAGATCCAACAACCAAGGGGCAAGCGGATGCCCGACAAGTGAAGAGCAGGGTCAAATAGGAGGTTAGTGGTCTGAATGTCAAAAGAGTCTAGAGGCTCAGTAGTTATGAGAATTGGAGGAAAGGCTCATGCAGTTTTTGGACTTCACTGCATACAAGTTGAACATATAAAATCGGTGGCCGAATTATAGACTTGCGGGAGGTGTCATGTGTCAGATTGGGTGCAATGATGTCTAATATTGTGCACATCAAAACGGGGACCCCAAACGAGTATGAGGGCACTCCACATGGAACTCGGCACAGAACAGGCTGTGGATGATAAACTAAGTGTCCAAAATGATCAGTGATAGAGGCCCCACGTGTCTCTTCGACACATCTCCAAAAGCAAAATCTGGAGGTAGTCTCTAAATGTGCGCTAGCCCGCCACATGGTCAAGTAAAAAAGGGGACAAAGTCGGCTATTAAAAATTCAGGACCGGTGGAAGCCCTCCACATGTCAGCTCAGCGCATCTTCAAAAGTTACAATTCAGGATGCAGGTCCTGAGAAGTAGAGTGCTAACACGCCACGTGCCCCAGGTCCATGAAAAGGGTCTCCCTAAGTCATTGAAAGAGTCCAAGGCCATGACGGGAGGATTAGCTACGTGTCCCAACGACGCAACTTCAAGAGGCGTGTGATTCTATGCCTAAAAGGTAGGACCCAAACATGTGCAAGCCCCCCACATGTCTTGAGTCAAACATATTGCCCCCGCCAAACACGAGGTAAATGGATTATTGGGCAGCCTGTGAATGATGCCACGTGTCCTACTATCACAATTTAGGGGGCTGGCTACAAGGGTCCCACCGTAGTAAGGCAATGATTCATTTAAGACCCAAAATATCAGCTAAGTAGAAGGCTATGGGCCAGCTGATAATGGCCCCAAAATGTAATCTTCAGCGATCCTTCAAGGGGTGAATCCACAAGTAATCCCTGGACATGCGACGCTCTGAGTTACGTGTCCCGGGTGTAGGTGCAGTGTCTCTGCTAACAAGGATGGACTTAGGTAGAGACAAAAAAAGGAACAGAACATGGTCCGCGAACAATGCCACGTGCCTCGACGACGCTTCTGTCAATGAGTGTAAAGGAGGGGACTAGCTAAATCTTAAAAAGTGCGGGGCTACCACGTGGAAGGATAAGTCTATATAGACAGACCCTTTCGCATATTACGAGCTCGCGTTATAGCGCCCCAACCCTAGACCTTCTAGACAACCATGTCTTTCAACCAGGAGCTAAGTAGTTTTAGTGGGAAAGGACTTTTCGGAGAGCTCCCAGCACCTGCCACTCACCTACCACCATTAATGATCCCAGTCTACCATTTTCGAGGTTGTCAAGTCTCTCACCTATCTCCATGATGAAAGAATGGACCCCTTTCTTACCCAGCAAGGAACAACGCATGGAGGTATGAATATCTTACAAGTAAAGCCCATTATTGTTGCAGATGGATTTTAGTGCTTTTTGGGGTGGTTAGAGTGCTTGGATTCAATTCTCTTGCAGGGGTTGCTGAAGCAAGATTCATATTTTCCCTCTCTCATTCTCTTATTCATCTCTATATATTGATAAAGGAGGGGGATATTTCAAAAGGTTGGTCATATGGCAGGTGGTCCTGCCCCCTTCTCTCTTTCTTCCTTAGGGTAGAATGTGGAGTCTAAGCCTCATCTCTTGGCTTTGTAATGGTATGTTCTTGCCTCTTGCCCATTGATGATGTACCGTGTGAAATTTTGGAGCATATAAAGATCTTTTTTGTGAGGCATTTTGTCCATCCTTTGCTTATTTTATCGTCTCTTCTCGCCTCTCATCATTTCAGGATATATTATGCATACTTCTGAGTGTGAACTATTGCAGGTTTTAGGAGCCATGTTTAATGGGTTGAAATGGTGTTCCATGTGAACTTTCGATCTCTGGTCTATGGTGCATCATGTCCACCCTCTTCCTTTGCTCACCTCTCTCCACTTCAGGCAGTTACTATTTGTGTACCAACAGGGTTCCTCCTTCTCTGGTGTAATCATATCACCATTTTAGTGTAGGCTTTGTTTTTCTACTAGCTTACTGAAGTATAGCACATATCAAGTATCGAAAACTTGTAGGTTGGGTTGATACATGAACATGAGTTTTTTTATGCACGGTAAAAATTTGTTGACACATGATAGGAACTTGGTTGACACGTCAACAATTAGGTATGTTGCTTGATGCATGACAAGCTCGTGACTATAGACGCATGACAAGGAAGATTTGCATTTTTTAGTCATACGACCACAAGTTTGTTGTCGTGTGACATCAACCTTATTGTCGGGCATGAGGATGCAATAGAATGTTGTCTATGCGAACTGAAATAAATTTTTGTCTTGTGATGCTCAAGATATTTGATTCTGTCACGTGCACAAGTGTGGCAACCGTTATTGTCACCCGATAAATCCAGGTTGTTGTCTCATTTGATGATAATTACAATATTGCACGACAACAATATTTGTTGTCGCACAATAAGCAAAATAGTAATCAGCTAGGTGGTCAAGAAATCAACTAATGCAATACAGGAGCCTAGAAAGAATTTCACTGTTTCACAAAATTGACATCCAAGATGAGAGGATCAGGTAATGGTCTGACTTGATTTTCCACCTAAAATGAGCCCATGTAGGTATACTTAAAATGAACCCTAGGAGAAGAGGAATCAAACTATGGAATTCTTAAGCATCGTGAAATCTCTAATCTAGTTGAATTAGAGCATTAAGACACAAAGGAGATGAG
Source organism: Taxus chinensis (assembly GCA_019776745.2). Lineage (NCBI taxonomy): Eukaryota > Viridiplantae > Streptophyta > Pinopsida > Cupressales > Taxaceae > Taxus > Taxus chinensis. The sequence goes on along the minus strand of CM034154.1, from coordinate 95,062,446 downwards.
TAGGATTCCATGGCACTTAAAGCTTATCTTGGAAGTCAATAATAGTGTTAAGCCTAATCTTGAATCTCAACATTGGTATTCTTATCATAGGAATTATCCCTAGGGTCAGACGCCTTTATTAGGCACGTGATCATTTGACTTTATTTGAACTATGGTAAGTGTATTATCATAATAGGAGCTATTGAAAGTAGATATATTGGCCATTGGTTTGGAAAATAACTATGGGTAAAATGAGGCCAATCTCATAATATCAAAAATTCCCATAAATGACCACTATGAGTGACAGGCATACGATAGAAAATCCCAAAAATGAGGATCCTCAGTGTACGAAGACATCGGGTTCACCAAAATGATTAACTAAAAATGAACTAGTATGTAGTATGTAGGGATAGTTAATCTAAGATATGAACAGTTATAAATGAAGCAACTAAAGGTAGTATAGAAGCTATGTAAATGACCCAAGACAACTATGTAAAGAGTAAATGATAACCTTAATGTGTAAGAGAGAAGAGGAAATAATTCTACTAAATAGAATATGCTCATAGGACTATGTCACATAGCTGACTAGAGAATATGGAAGCATGAACGACTGTGCAGGAGCTCTGAACAAGATGTATTTGGAGTTTATCTAATCTGGACTTGGGGTTCCTAGAGAGAGGGATTGGGGGCACCTACATGCACTCTTGTCTATAGAATGGACTGCCTTGGTTTGTGTAAAATCTCCATAACTGAATCTTCATAGGTTCGGTGGATGGTCCAAAATCTTCACTATGTCTTGCATTAAATTTGTCTGTACTACGTTCTGGATGTCACTACTAATCCAAGATGATGAGGAATACCTACAAAATACCTAAACAAACATATTTAAAACCCTAAACAAATAAGAATGAAATATGATAGGGGTCAGACTGACCTCAACTTCCACAAGAGTGGTCTTACTAATTGAGTGCTTGCACTATATTCCGGACCCAAATGAAGTTCTCTATGTGTGTGCGTGTGTGATAACATGCCCTAGGTTGATCTCGTGTCCAGTCACACTTTGTGATGTAGTGAGGAATAAATATGTGTAGAAAAATATAATAGAATATGTGCATGGAATATAATAAAATCCCTCCCCCTATGTTGTGTCCTGAGGTAGATTTCCTAGCCTTGTGTCTTATGATGGAGCTACGTGGATGCAAATTGATCTCCAATGTAATAAATGGATGCAAATCTAGGTGGATGATAGTAGTGATTAGTGCTTGGTCCCTCATTATGGTCTCATAACTTTGTATTTATAGGGTTATCTTTATCCAATTTCATAATTGACCCCGAAATGGCTGACCACCAAAAATATAAAGACCTCAAATGGCTAGAAAGAACCCAAAAAGTGGCAGGGAAAGTTCAAGAAGGGTCAGGGCGCCCATGGTAGGACCAGGGAACCTATGGACACCCCAGTCAAGGATAAAATGATGGAAGATGATGAAAAATAACTAGGCATGTGTGTGGTGGAGGTCAAGAATGATGATATAAATCAAATAAAAATGGCCAAGAGATAGGGGTTAATTAGTACTTTCTTCACTCAAAAATCCTCTAAATAGTAATATAAGACTGGGACTAAATAATTTCGAAAGTGCATGATTTTGTTTCTACACTACCTATGGTGTTGGTTATAAGTATTTGCTTTGACATGGATTTTCCAACTCATGACTTGGCAAGAATGGCCAAGGCATCACTGAGCCCATTTCCATCCTCGATAAGCTTGATAAGGCCAACATTGGTTTTGTCCCTCGATCATCTACTACACTTTATTTAGGAATCCATTTTCTCTCCGCAAGTGCCTATTATGAGATCTACACTACTCATTCCTCCACATTGTAGTTAGTTCATCCAAATCTTATTGATGACACCACCTCTCCTTATATCCCATGTTTAGATGAATTTCACAAAGGTGAGTTACTCCTTGAGTACATGGGCACATACGATTCTCTACCTTCACACCATCAAAAGAAGAGGTTTCCTCACTCGTTACACGCCACTACATATTTTGGTGAGGGTGATCCTAATGTGTCTAATTTGGATGCTCCTAACATTATACCTACTCAGCCATATACTGAAGACATATCTACCTTGTTTGATGAAGAAACTATTCCTTATAATCTTGGCACTGATGATGACCCACTTATTATTCTCCTTGTTCTACTTCCCTCAGTGATGCTAAACGATGCTGATATAAAAAAGTGCATTTAATTATTTCAATGAATTATTTTATTGGCATTATTATAATATACCAGGAATTCAACCCTCTATCATTATACAAAACATTGTCTTGTATAAAGATGCTAAAACTAGTCTAATAGAAAAATCTAAAAAATGCATCCCTATGTGGCCTTAATTAGTCAAAGAATATATTCAACACTTGCTAGATGTCATGGGTTTATTCATGTTATGAAACTATCCACAATGGTTCTCCAAAATTGTTTCATATTATGACTCCTAATGGCCAAATTTGTTGTTACATTAAATTTCGTGATCTCAACAAAGCCTCTTATAAGGATAGTTTTCCTCTACCACTCATTGATTCTATCTGTTGATTCCACTGTTATTGGCCATGATACGCTCTCTTTTATGGACGGGTTTGATGGATTTAATAAAATTAACATCTACACCCAATGGACCAAGATAAAAATAGCATTTACTTACCCCTTGGGGCACTTTATACTACATTATTATGCCCTTTTATCTCAAAATTTCCAGGGTTTACATAACTAGCATGTATTATAACCCCAAAAATTTCACATGATTGTATCCATAAGATCATTAAGGACTATGTTGATGAAATCTTGGCCAAATATAAACATCATGATGACCCAGTGCTCGAGATATATGTGCACTTTTTGCATGATCAAGATAATAGAAAGCCTGCCTTAATCCTGAAAAGTGTGGTCTTATGGAGTTACTACTGGAAAAGTTATTAGAATACCATAATTTCTCTGCGTAAGGTATTGAGATTGGTCCCCTAGAAGAATCATAGTGCCAATTTTAGATATGTATCATCCCAAAAAACTTCACCATTTTCATTCTTAACAAGGTAAAATCTAGGATATTTATCATTTCATTGCACAACTAGGTAAAAAAACCTAACCATTTACACATCTCATGACAAAAATGATTACTACATTTACTTGAGATGTTAGTATGTCAACAAACATTTGATGATAACAAAGCTTATTTACTTAATCAATCATGTTTTCAACTCCTTTGGTGCCCTAATAAAACCATTTATTTTGTACATATCAGATACTTTTCATGCATTTAGGTGCTTTTATCTTACTCAACATGACATGGATCAACGTGAACATGCCATATATTATATCGGTCACACCTTACTACCTTACATGAATGTAATTATAGACTATATTGAAAAGGTCGTTTCTTGGCCTTGTATTTGTCACTGATAAGATACGTCTCTATATGATCAATACAAAAATTAATATTATTACAAAAATTGATCATTTTTGCTACTTTATTGTCGCAAACCTATCTATCTTGGCCCACTTAGCCCAATTTGGTCACATTGCTTACTAAACTCAATGTTAAATTTTCTCCATAAAAGGCTACTAAATTCCAAGGCATTTCTAACTAGACTAGAAAAGGATCCATATCCACAATAATTTCCCTATCTAAGATGAATTTCAAGATGATTTTACCTGCATACACCATTAATTTTTATATTTGGATTATTTATTTCAACACCTCCTACTATGCCACAGGTGTTAGTCAGTGGTATTGTTTTCATCACACAATATGGTGAACATATTCTCTTTGCTTATCGACTCGGCTTCTCGTATGCACTAATGATATAGCTGAATATGAAGCCCTCAATTCTAGGTTTATCTATTACTCAATCTCTCCCTATCTGCCACCTTCAGATATTTGGTGATTCTTCAGTCTCATTGTTAATCAAGTTAATGGTACATACCAAGTCAAAGAAGAGAAACTCATCCCATATCATACCATTGTTACTGGTATTCTTGTTACATTCAACTCTCACTCTATCATTGTTATCCCTCGCAAGGACAATCAACATGTTGATGTCATAACTACTGTTGCTTCACTCATTCCCCTTGACATTACAAATGATCATGCTAAATTTATTATTTTCCACTTATGTCGTCGTTCTATTGATTCCCATAGCATATGTGCTTTACAAGTTCTTACTATTATACATAGCATCGATAATCTAGAATGGTACACTCTTATTTATGATTTCCTTTATCGACAAGCTATTCCAACTTACGTATCCCTGACATGAGGCATGATGACTCCACCATGACATCGCCAACTGTTATGTCATCATCGGTGGTTTTTTATTCAAACACACTCTTAATGGTAATCTCCTTCATTGTTTGGGACTCCAATAGATCACATTATCTTTCTCTCAGATAAATGATAGTACATGTGGTGTGTACTTTAGTGGTAAATCTATGGTTCAAAGTGATTATGAAAAGGGTATTATTGGCCAACCATAGAACAAGATTGCTTAGAACATGCCAAATGTTGTGATAAGTGTCAACGCCATAATAACCTACACCATGTACCATCTCATGATTTGTAACCTATTTTGTCGCCATGACCTTTTTCACTATGGGTTTTCGACCTCATTGACAATATTAACCCCAAGTCATCAGAAGGACATAAATTCATCATTGTTTCTATAAATTACTTTATTAAATGGGTTGAAGTTACACCCTTGGAAACGACTACTTGTAAAGATATTTACAAATTTTCTAATACCCATATCCTTACCTACTTTAGGGTTCCCTTTGTAAATCGTGACTTGGTAATGGCTCACTATTTCAATAATCACACTGTCAATTTTTTTTGTGTTAAATACAAGATCAAACACATATTCTCTACTCTTTATTACCCTCAAGGCAATAGTCAAGTCAAATCCACTAATAAGATTATAATAGATATTCTCTGCAAAACTATTGACCACAATGGCAAAAATTAGCACAATCAAATGTTATATGCTCTTTGGGCTTGCTGAACTAGCATTTGTACTCCTACAAATGCCACACCATTTTCTCTCATGTATGGTATTGAGGTTGTTATCCCTTCAGAGCTCAAAATCTTGACTTTATGCATTTCCCTTAAAATAATTTTCCAGGATAGTGACTATCGAGAGTGTCAGTTACACGAACTTAAAATGTTAGATTTCAAGTGTGTCCAAGTATTGGAACATCTCCGTGCTTACCAATATAGTATAAAATGTGCTTATCATAATAAAGTATGATCCCATGAATTCAATATTGGTAATTTAGTACTTAAAGAAAACAAAATAATACTAATGTCGATCCCTCTTTAAAAGGTAAGTTTCAACCCAATTGGTTTAGCCCATATGTTATTAATGAACGACTAGGGCAGGTTGTCTACCATCTTTTAACCCTCCTTAGAAAGCCTCTCAAAACTTCCATGAATGTCATATACCTTAAATAATACTACACTTAAATATTTACAACCTTGGGGGCATCTTACTTCCCCACACCACCCAATGATGCACTCTTGTTCTTGGTTCATACAGAATGTTGGGGGTTTCTGTATGATGGGCCAAGAATGTGTCTCAATGGCTCACACTCCTAAATATTACATTCTACAAGGGTATGAGGCAATGAGTAAGAGACATACATGGACCCGAACACAATTTATTGATTTAAAAGGGATACAACGAGTGCTAAGGTTGCATATCCAGAGGGTAGTAATCCCTACACTAGGTCAACCTAGGGTTTATAAGGCCCGTAGTCAAGATAGAGGAGAGTACCCTTCTTGGATATTAGTTAACGAGGGAGAGGTATATATCGATAAGAAGATGAAACAAACATGCACAATTTACACTACTGCAATATAACTAAAATAAAGGAAAATAAAGATACGAACATGATCATATAAGTTGTCATGTTGTAGTTTAGTAAATCAACACAACGTAGTTGGACACATTGGCACCCCACTTAGGAAGAGGTCTAAGCGCTCATTCGAAGCACACACAACTCCATCGAGTTCCTTGTAGGGTGGAAATAAAGACATGGTCCCTACAGACATGATTAACACACCATGCAATATATGTTTCATATGAAAATTATAGTATGTACACAAACAATTGATTATAAAGGAGCCTATATTCATTCATCAATATATACAACTAATAAAAGAATATAGATGCCAATTACACCACATGAATCTCTTTTTACTTTGGAAATCCATAGTAGATTATCCATTACAAACACAAGAGTTAGATACTTGATAGTGCACACACAAACTTGCACATCCTTGCATACAATTTTGAACACACCTACAGATACATACATGTATTCACCACATACATGTACATACACACTCATACCCCTTTCTTTACATGGACACATATACATATTTATAGGATGGTAACTTGTCATTCACCACTTACATGCTTTAATCTAGTAATAAACAATTCCTAAATATAGTCTACATGCTTGCGCTTTCCTATAATTAGGCGTCATCCTCTGGTTCTCCATAAGTGGCCTGATGTGTGCTATAATTAGCCCCTGCTTTACTCCAGTTGCATGCACTATAATTAGATCCATCCCCGTGCTATACTTAGCTTTATCTATCCATGCATATGTTATATTTTGCTTACCTTGGTGAACATGCCATCTTTGCTTTTGTTTATTTTTAGCTCATTCCATAATTCTGGATAACTCTTGTTCTTTTTGCCCTTGTGCGTGAACCTTCCGCACGTCCTCTTCTCATACCTATCTGCACACCTTCACACACTTATTTTCCTTGTGAAATTTATACTTTTATGCTTCTGTGTGCACCTTTGCACGTTCCTCAACCTTCGTGTATGTCTTCATACTTAGCCATTTCTTCAGTCCAACATAAGAGAATTATGCTAACTAACACTGATGTACATACAATACTAACCAAACATAGAGCAATGTTAAGGGAAATGAACTAATCTATGCAAAATGACTAAGAGGGTTAGAGCACTTACATGTGGGGTGGTCATTGATGTCTATATCTCTCCCGAGAAGTTGTACACTAAGAGAGAATCTCTATGGGTGGAGAATGGGAACACCGTTCATGTCCTAGAATCACTATAGATGACCTACCAGTGTAAGCGATCCAACAATAAAGAAGAGTGTCCAATCTTAGTCAAATACAAGATGAACCAAGAGTAAAGCGAGAAGATGCAAAGATGACACAAATGAGCAGAGCAGATGGTTAGTTCCTGTGATCTTCCTTCCTTTCTTGTGAATGTATGGGAGTGGTGTGTACACATACCCAACACCATCGCCCATGGGCGATGGTGTTGGCCAAGGGAAACATAACACCGACACCATTTCCCATGTGCGATAACGTCAACCAAGGAAACATAAATGGTAAAAATGGTGCAATGTGTCATGGATCAAACAAGAATAAGTGAAAAAGGTGCTAACGATGGAGTCAGATGCAATCAAGTGTTGGGAGTGCTAGTGTGCATGACACAAAAGGACAAAGGTAACTAAAGCTAGGACCACATAGTAATATGTCTCTTTGTATACTGTCTCTAAACCATAATGGTCATGTGAATAGTCATACCCCATTCCCGGCAGGCCCTTTAAGGCACCCGCTTAAGAAATAGATGCATCAGTGACCCTCATATGCATAAAGGAATTATTAGTAACATGTATAAAATATCAAGATGAAAAATTAGGTGTATATATATGCCCCAACCGTTGATCACTACATGTCACAATAGTGAAACATGGGGTGGCCAACAGAATGAAACAATATGTAACACCGAAAGCGATAGTAGATACTAAAAGTAAGTACATAAGAGAATGCTAAAAGTAGTTACCAATTTAATCTACCTTGAGAAGAAGACTTTAAAATTGATCAATCAATTTTTTTGAAAAAATCTTCGCATAGAAGATCTCTACATCTAGAAGTTTCTCCAAGTCCCAAAGTCCAAAAATCCAAAATTTCAGACTTCAGAGATTTTCCCTTTTGGGGTTTAATTGGCTTAAATTTGAAACTATGTTTTTCAAGTTCCAAAGTCCGAAACCCTGAAAGTCTGAAATTTCAGACTTTTAGGCTTTCAGGTTTCGAAACTCTAAGACTTGAATTTTAGAAATTTCCTTATAGAGTTCCAAAGTTCGAAACCCCGAAAGTTCGAAGTTTCAGACTTTCGAGCTTTTGGGTTTCGAAACTAATGGTCACACTTTTTGAAAAACCCACTCGGACTTCTGAAAATATGAAATTTCAGATTTTTGGGCTTTTAGGTTTTAAAACTCCCCCAATTATTTATGAGTCATTTTCTTTCAGACTTCCGAAGTCCAAAATTCTGAAAGTCTGAAATTTCAGACTTTTGGGCTTTTGGGTTTTGGAACTCTTTCGAGCCTTTTTACGATTTTCATCCCTTTATCTCTGAAGCCCAAAACACCGAAATTCCAAATTTTGGAATTTTCGGGCTTTTGGGTTTCGAACTTTGGGAGCTCTCTACACATTTAATTCCCACCTACCTCTATACGAATTGAATTTTCGCCATTAATATTGGTTTTTTTTATTTAAATCACATTTTCACCTATCATTTTAACCTGACACTTTGCTCTGACAACCAATTTTTACTATATTTCATACTTTTCAACGTCATCCTCAAGGTATTTTTTATTTTTGGTCTTTTCTTTTGGTTTAAGATCTTTTGTTTGTTTCCTCCTTGTTTATTTTCTTTTTTCTTCCTCTACATACCTTAGGAAATGACAAATCTATTGCCTACCATGGTTCCATGATTTGAGTTTCTGCAGGCACTCACAGTTGCAGGGATCCTCTCGAGTTCTCTAAATTTCCCCCCTCGGCACCTTTTATTTTTTAGATTTCAGCGATTCACGTTTTTCAAAGAGCTCTCTTTTCAGTATTCGGAGCCTCAGATTGTTTGGCACTTCTTGTTTTTGGGGATTGTGCCATTTAGCCTTTGGAGTCCTCATTTTCAGTATTTTAGATTTCTTCATTTCGGAGATTTGCATTTCGGGTTTCCGGAACTTATCATTTTGGGCTTCTCCACTTCAGGTTTTCAGAGGTTTCTAATTTTCGGGTTTTCGGACTTCTCCGATTTGGGTTTCTAATTTTTGGGTTTTTGGAGGTTGGAGTTTTTCGGGTTTTTGGACTACCTTCTTTGGCATTTCAGAATGTAAAATTTGATGTCTACTTCCACTTCTAAGGACAAGGAAAAAATGAAATACTCATTCCTTGGGGTTGCCCCTCACTCTTGCTTATCTTCTGACTTGGGGAACATAGGGGACACTGACCTTGGACAAATTTATTTTCCAGACTTATGGGCAAGGCTGAATGCCCTATGATAGAAGGCTTACTCTTGCTGCTGGTTTTCCCACATCCATGCATTGCCCAGAATTTGTTTTGGCAGCAGCAGCCCACTATGATGAAGAATCTATTTCAGTTAAAGATGACGATGGAAAATTTGTGATCCGCTTGGACCCAGATTTCTTCAAAGATTTGCTAAAACTCCATGATGTTGAAGACTACACAACCATTTCACCAGAATCAGCGATGGAACATTGGGACAAGGAATCAAAATTGTGCACGAGGGTCATGTTGAAAACTTATTTGGCCAAGAGCTTTGCCAAATTACCAAAGACCGTGCATCAGTCAGATTTTATTTAGGAGGTCAGTGACCTTATTGTGCTACTAGGCAAAGTATATGATCTTCCCTCCATGAAGGAATTTCAGGAGTGGATGTTCCTATATATCGCGACCATAAAAAAGAATGAGGAATTTATCGGATGGGGGGAGCATATTAGTAGCTCCATTTGCTATCAATTCAGTAGAGTACATTATTTCAAATGTTTCTATATGACATCCTTCTTGGTTTATGCCGTAGCTGCCATGGGAGATTTCACCAGATTGAGGGAATTCAAAGCACCTCCCAAATCTATGACTTCTATCCTTAACTCACACTGGACGAGGGAAGAAAACACTTCCGCAGGATCAATGATGCCTTCTTTGTTGTTATCCTCTACCGTTTCGATAAGGAGATGTATAATCAGAGAATTTCAAACGAATCCTTCAAAAAAGTGTGTGAGTGGGGAGATATTTATGTTACACTCCTCACATTTACCTACATTCAAATTCTTGGTTTCGTGGGTGCTCCCAACAAGCTGCCTACATGTCTGACTTACATGTGGGTCTTGTTAGAATTGGTTCGACAATTACTAGATTACCACAAGAGCCAGAATAAAAGGCACAAAGTGGGAATGAAATTCCCTATCTCAATTGGCAGATACACTTGCCCAAATATTTACAAGGCCAAGAATGTAGATGCATAAATGGCAGAGGTAACCTTGAGAACTTTCCATCCACGAACCAATTTTGACTATTGGGGAAAATTCAGTGAGACAAGTCGGTCCAGTTCCCATGTGCCCCAGTTAGAAGATATCTGGATCCATTGTCAGGATGAATTTATCATCCGATAGAGAGATTATGAATGACTAACTTTGGATGAAGTTCAGCAATTTGGAATAGCCGACGTACCAAAAGACATGTAGGACAATGATGAAGTTTTGGATGAATTGTATAAAAGTAATAATATTGCCAATCAACCATTTTCATGGATTGATTGGTATGTGGAAGAATGTTGCAACACAAAAGAAAGGACAAGACCCATTTTGCAAAGAACTCACAGTTGGTTGGTTACCTTGGGAATCTCACCCAAGGGGTCAGAGCAACCTACAAATACAGGGGCCCCATCAAGCATGATCCAATCAACACCCAAGAAAGGGAAAAGGTCAACCCAAAAGACCCATACGGTTCCGAAAAAGATTTCATTTGTTGTTGGGAGCTAATCTCTTTCCAAGGCTCTTGCTCCCAAAGTCATGCCTCCAACAACACCTGTGACAGAAATAGTTGAAGTCAGTGATTCTCCTCATGTCCCACAAGACCCGTCATTTCCCTCTTCTCTTCCATTGTCCCTTCCTATATCAGTTCCTTCCACTTCTACCATCATTTCTTCTTTCCCATCACCTTCCATGGCCCAATTATTCTCATCCCTTCCAATTCTCTCAGTTGTAGAAACTATTGGGTCACCCATTTCTACCTCACTCCCCCTAACACTTCCATTTTCCTCCATCTCATCCCCTAACATTATTGTATCAACTCCTATGGTAGTCCTCACATCCACCCCATCCATCACTACCACTACCATTCAAATGCCAACTAATGTTACTGGTACTCTTGTGGTGGCTAATGTTTCAGGTACTGAGTCAACTATGCTATCTTCATCAACGTCAGCCATTCCAGAATGGTTGTTCTGAAAAACTCCAAAGCAAAATAAGAAAGTGCCTCTAGGAGATGTAATAGATCTGAGCATATTGGAACATACCCCAAAGAGACAGGCCAAGAGGCCAAAGATTGTTTCAAGCCTGACGGTGAATGCATCTGGGGAATGAGTTGTGGAGGTTGCCACTCTTGTTGAGGGAAAAACTAAAGAAACAATTACAGCTACAGATTATCAGATTTCTAGATTCTCATTGGGTAAAGCCACTCATGAAGGAGAAAAACAAGATGTACACACTGCCCTTGGAAATCTGCTAGAAAAATATGATAAGGATAAAGCTTCCAAGGATGAGCTTAAGGCCAAGGTTGAGCAACTCACTGCATTGCTACGAAAAGTAACAAAGCCAACTCCATCTACTGAAGTCTCAACTACTACGGCCATGACAGTTTCATCTACTATTGATGATATTTCTTATCACGAGATAAAAAAGATAGGCCAGAAAGGGAGATTATTAGATGGCTGGATGGAACGTATATTGCAGGAGGCTGACCCTTTAATTAAAGAAATTGTTGAGATATACAATGATTTATAGGTTGGGAAAACTACTATTTATAAAATGGATGAAGCTTTTTCAGAAGATAATAACAATTTGAACTCGAATTTGGCAACATGGAGTGAGATTAGAGAGGAAGATTCATATCTACTCCTGCAGGAGGACATAATCGATGATGCTGCAAAGCTGTTCGAATATCAAAAAGCCATGGAATTCCGGTGTCAGGTGCTACAAGATCTAATTAAGAAGTTAGATGATAAATGAGTGGAGATTACGGATGCTTTGAATGACATATCAGAAGAATTTGACATTGTTAACTGTAAATTCTTCAATGAAAATATCGACGCTCTTCTAGAGGAGCAAATCAAGTAGAATTTTAAGGATTTGGTGAAACGTGATGATGAAGTTACTAAAACTTTTGGCAGTGAATCTATTGACAGGTTGGTTTTATGCCAAAATTTCACAAGAAGATTGAAGAAAGTTTTGAGTAAAATTAGAAGAGTCCCAGCTAAAATCACAAGGGAAATTGAGACAACAGATGTGGTAAATCACTACGCATGTGGGCTCGGGGATGAGGAAATTCAAGGAATCATTAAACTCTTCGAGTATTGACATCGAATGGCTATATGGGAGGGAGGAAACACAACAAAAACCTATAGATGAGGAAGGATTTGTAGAACTAGGCCAAAGCTGAGCGGCCATGAAAGGACAGCTCTAGATCGGTCAGAGTTGTAGGGTTGACTGAGTCAAACCCTTGCAACAAATTTGCTATTTTTATGGGAGCCTGTTCCCTTGAATTAATGACATTTCTATTATTAGTAAATGTTAGTTAAGGGCCCAACTGTAATGGCTCAGCCTAAAAGAACTTATAAATAGTTAGGTTTATGGAGTCATTGGGAGAGAGATAGATCATTTTTGGTGAAGTTTCTCTTCAAGCTTGGAAGAGTGCTTCAGATATTTAAAGAACCTTTTAATTATATTTAGAGAGATATATTTCCTTGAAGAAACTGATTTATTGTGTTAAATGGTTGATTTATATATGCTTTGTGAATGTATGATTCCTTAGTATAGATGGTTGGCTTGCCTTTATTTCAGATCATTTTGTTTCATGTTATGGAAAAGTGATATAACATCTTTTATGTCATTTGTGGAAAAATTATTTTCCTTCTGTCATTTAAAGTTATATTATCATTAGCCATCATCAGAAAATGAATGTTTGATATGTGCATGTGTTTTATCCTCATGGCTAGTTAATTGTGTGTCCAATCCAATTTGGTCTCTCTATTTTGTATGATTCAAGTTTTAACAAAGGAACACATGCTTCTGGTTTGTGGTATTTTGTGCCCTTTCTAAAGTTGCAATAGGTGAAGGTGACTAATGGTGTCTACATCTTACTCACATTAACCCTTCCTGCGATTCAACATATCCTTTTATTCGGTGCATCACCATCCCTAGTTTAGTTTCCTTTTGTAGATCTCTTTCCCTAAAACTCAGAAAAATGTTAGCCTAAGATTAGATAGCCATTTTATTGCATTAGGGGTAGTACAACACTTAGTTTAGGAAAAGGAAGCCGATCTTCTCTGGAGGTTCACCTCAAACCCAAGTCCCACATCTTGAGAGGTGATTCCATGTGTCCTAATCACACCGAATAACCTGCGTATAGTCTGGCCATTCGGGGAGTGCAGTGATTTAGTGACAACAGTTTTTGGCATGCCTGGTGGGACATAGAATTGGTACTTCTCTTCTCATTTGCACAAATCAAAGTACTTGGTGACTCTATATCTATGGATTCCAAATCTCAGTGCATTAACTTATGCAAGAATTCAGACAAGAGCTTCTTCAAGGTAGGGAGGTTATTAGCATATCAAACTTTCCCTGTCTTCTCCAAAGAGAAGAAGCAGAGGGGTTTCAACTCCACCAGCTGTAACTTTATCTCATAGGGGTCATTCAAATCCTCCATACGGAAGGTTTCCTCCACCAAAGAACAATCAACCTCTTGCTGCTATGGCATGGAACCAAGTTTTTCCCCCTTTCAATGCAAGCAGTCCACTTCTATTGGCTCAACGTGACCCTATACCTATTACAGTGCTCAAAATTTTACCCTTTTACATAGGAGAAACTCATGTTACTCCAGTAGAACACATTCTTGATGTAGCCAGCATCTGTGCAGTACATAATATCATAGAGGATAATGTTGTTGTCAGACTTCTAGCCACTTCCTTAAAGGGAAAAGCACTTCAATGGTTTCAAGGGTTACGTGTTGGGAGCATAACCACTTGGGATGAGTTAGGAGAGAAGCTCTGTAAATAGTTCGAAGACAAGAGTGATCACCTATCACTCTTCTCACTACCATAAAGAGAGCTCCCCAAGAGTACATGAGTGATTTCAACTTCCGATTTCACAGGACTTGGAATAGGATTTCGACACTCATTAAGCCTTCTCCAAATAATGCATTTTTGTACTATTTGTGAGCTTTGAATAGTGATGTAGCAGTTATGATCCAATCCATGGGGGGAGCTACATTACTTGATGCTTACGACATAGCCATAAATGTGGAAAATTCCTTAATTCAGGCTAGAAAGATAGCTCCTCGACCACCCATGCCATTTTCTCCAGATCTTACAAATAATCAGCCTATCTTTGCACATATCCCAATAACCTCTAATCAGCCAGCTTAATCTTCCCCAACCTCTTCAAATGATCTATTTGAAGTCAAATCACTACTACAGACCTTCGAAAACGAGCTTGTAGCAATTAAAAGGCAGCAATCCCAATATGCTTGACCATTCCAATCCCAATATCAAGCAAATCGTCCTCCTTTTCAAGGAAATAATCAGGCCCAGAACCAGGTCACTGGCCAAGCAGCAAGCATGAAGCCTTTGAACTTCCAGAACCCTTCTGCCACTAGTTCATCTAAAGTGATAGTACCAGTCCAAAATAACCTCATTTAAGATTATGAGTGGTGTTATCCTTGTTCTCAGCCTCACAACCAGAATCTTTTCCCAAATGGAGTTTTGAGTCAGGCCCTTATGGTCCAAAGCATATCCACTCCACTTGAATTGTCCTCCGGGCCATCTACCCATGAGATTCAAGACCAACCTTCTGATGAAACTACACTACTAAATTGGAAAACAAAAGACTTTTGTGGTTTGAATACTGATGCCTCCACTGTAGCATCCAACACATGTTCCAAGAAGAGGGCAATAGACCCGCAATCTTCCAAAACTGATCAGGCATCTATTTCATAGTCCCAAACACAAATATCAGATGATAAAGGCATGGGAAAGAAATAACCAAAAGTATCCATGGATCAGTCTACAAAGAAGGATGGGACTTCAAGTATCACAATGCCCAATAGGCATTTTCCAAAAGAAGACTCTAATGCCCCAAAAGGTATTAGCAAAGTTGGGGCAATTCCATTCAACATTGTGGAGCAAATGAAGAAGACCAATTTGAGCGTCACGATGTGGGATGCACTCTCAATTCCTTCTCAGAGGAACTTGCTACGGGAGGCTTTGAACAACTTTGGTACTACCAACAGATCATCAGGTCAAGAAGTAGCAGTGGTAACCAACCTATGCCAACCTGAAACAAAAGTGTTTTCTAAGGCCAGCAAGCCTCCACCATTCTATATCTCACTGATTATTGGTGATCATTTGGTGCACAATTGTATGATCAATTCTGGAGCCAGTAGTTCCATAATGCCCAAACAGATTACAGATGTGTTACGAATTCCATATACTCCAATTTCAAGAGGAGTTTTCCAGTTAGATGGTACTGTAGTCCAAACTATGGGGGTCATTAAGGGGCTTCAACTTACTATCCATGCCTATCCTAGCTTGACATTCATGCAAGACATATCTATTATTGATCTCCCTCCCCTCTTTTCCATTTTCTTATCACGTGATTTCACTGCCAAGATGGGTGGTTATTTGTCATCAGACTGGTCGCATATGATCCTTAGAACTCGGTACGAGACAAAGGTGACTATAAGAGCTGAACCTATTTGTCATAATCATGTGGAACCTTACACCGCTAAACCCATAAATGGGAATTATGCCATTGGTGATCCAGATGAGGAGGACGCATATCACGAGCCAACTACTCTCACAGAAGAAGTTCCTGACATAGTGCTTGATGAAGTAAGTATCAATCACCAATATGATCCCTATGCTGATTTATTAGTAGATGAAGAATCTGGTTTGCTACTTCTAGAAGAAACAGGATTGGGGACATACTGCATTCATGAAGAAGATACAATCATACCACAACTTGTCAAAACATCAAGCGATTCAAAAGGACTGTGGAAAATGTTCTTCGATGGCTCAAGAAGTAAAAATGGATCTGGTGTAGGGGTTATGTTGATTTCTCTAGAAGGAGATAAATATTTCTCTTCCTTTCAGTTGCAGTTTAGCTGTACTAATAATGTTGCCGAATATGAGGCTCTCATACAAGGAATTCAGCTAGCCCAAAAAAGAGGAATCCAAACCTTGACCATCTTTGGTGATAGTGAATTGGTTGTGCACCAAGTAATAACCCATAGTGCATCAAAAAATGATCTATTGAGATCATATAAAAATCAGGTTTGGGACCTGATAGAAGATTTTGAAGCTTTTGGAATTCATGCAATTCCCAGAAAACAAAATCAAGATGCTGACAGGCTTGCTACTATTGGCTCCCAGTACGATGTACCTACAAACATCATGAAAGAAGAGCAACAGATGGTCAAAATGGTGGTCCATCCCGTAGTACCAGATAACGTAAGTAGCTAGCAGGTGTTTGATAGTGATCAACAGATTGTCCTCTTCCTATAGCAAGAAGCGGAGTTTGCTACCAAACATCAAGATAAACTTCAAAACTCTTACGGTGATCAAATTATACAGCTGAAAGGAAACAAGCTACCAAAAGGCTTGGTTACATTGGAATCTATCTTCAATTTAGATGATCAGGCCAAATGATAGAGCACTAATATGGTGGTCAAGGAAGAGGATTTTGAAGAGGTCGAGGTGGCAAGTGAAAAACTTTTAAAAATTGGTAAGGTATGCACTACTCAAGAAAAGAAAGATTTCATTGAACTATGTCAAGAATATCATGATATTTTCACATGGAGTTATAAAGATCTATGTGGTTTCGATCCCGGCTTAGCTCAACACACCATTGAGTTGGATCCAAATGCTAAGCTAGTTCATCAAAAATAGAGGCCAATTAATCCTAAAATTGAGCCACTAATGAGGAAGGAGCTAACCAAGCTTATTGAGGCCTGCATAATTTTTCCCAGCAAGCATTCCTCATGGGTAGCTAACCTGGTGCTAGTGAGGAAGAAGAACGGGGAGATTTGGTTGTGCGTGGACTATAGGGATTTGAACCGTGCCTCATTAAAATACCACTACCCTCTTCCATCAATGGAGAAAATCCTCCAAACCATGGTAGGGGCTCAAAGGTTTTCTTTGCTTGATGGATATTCAGGATACAATCAGATCCTGGTCCAAGAATCTGATCAATTCAAAACAAATTTCACTACCAAGTGGGGCACATATGCTTATAATAAAATGCCATTTGGATTGTCCAATGCAGGGGCTACTTTCCAAAGAGCCATGGACATGGAATTCAAAGGAATCATTAATGATATCATCTTAGTTTATCTTGATGATATAACTGTGTATTCCAAACATGCTGAAGACCATATCACACATCTACGAAAAGTTTTCCGAAGATGTAGAGAATTTGGGGTCTCACTAAATCCTAAGAAGTGCATTTTTGCAGTTCAAGAAGGAAATTTGTTAGGACATGTTGTCTCCGCATAAGGACTGTCTATTGATCCATCAAGAATTCATTCAATTATGTCTCTATCTCTTCCAAGTCACAAGAAAGGTCTCCAGAGCTTCCTGGGAACCATAAATTTCATGTAGAGATTCATTCCTCAATTTGCAACATTGGCTAAACCACTCACAGCCATGCTGAAAAAGAACATTCCATTCTCATGGATGAAAGATGGGAGGGAGAGTTTCGAGGCTATCAAAATGGCCATTTCCCAAGCCCCCACACTGGTAAACCCCAGGTTTGACAAAGATTTCATTCTCTATGCTTTCACGGGTCAGGAAAGTATTTCAGGGATTCTCACCCAAAAAATGACAATCTGATGGAACAACCAATTGCCTTCTTCAGTCAGTCTCTCAAATAATACGAGCTCAAGTATTCCTTCATTGAGAAATAGGTCTTTGCAGTCATTCAAGCTCTGAAGAAGTTTAGGCACATGTTGTCCAACAACAAAGTACACTTGATGGTTTCTCATCCTGGCATCAAGGATTTTTTGTTGAACAAAGAAATGAATGAGAAGCATGTAGGGTGGATCACAAAAGTAATGGAGTATGATGTACACATTAAAGTCACTAAACTTGTCAGGGGTAAAGGGTTATGCCAGTAGTTGGCTGCAGACATGGAGACCAAGGATGTAGAAGATGCTACGCTCCTAAACATCGACGAAGGTGACTGTCAAGTTGATTGGTTAACAAAGATGCAAAATTTCCTCCTCTCAGGGGCATATCCTTCAAAAATGGATAAAGTCCAGAGACACAGTTTTTGTCTCCAGACTATTCCATACGTCCTGATCAATAATGTTCTTTTCTGTAAAGACTTGAATGGTGTGCTTCTGCGCTGCATAAAACCAGAGCAAGTGAATAAAATTTTAGAAGAATTTCACAATGGTTTATCTGAGGGACATTACTCTACTCAGACAACCACCACCAAAATTATGCAAGCTGGTTATTATTGGCCAGATTTGTTCAAATATTCTCATCTCTGGGTAAGGAAATGTAAGGAATGCACCCTTTTTGTAGGTAAACAGAAACTGACAACCCTTCCCCTACACCCCATTCAGGTAGATCAACCTTTCATTCAATGGGAGTTGGATTTTATCAGGATGATTAACCCTCCTTCCAGTGATGGACACAAATGGGTTCTTACTGTGACAAATTATTTCACTCGATGGACAGAGGTGGTGGCTTTAAAAGAAAGTAATGAAAAGGTGGTCCTTGATTTCCTAGAAAATATAATGACGAGGTTCAGAGTTCCGTTTACCATCATCTCTGATAATGCAATGGCTTTCCTTGGTATAAAGTTAAGTGAGTGGGTAGTTACGAATGAGGTCTATCTCAAGACTTCATCTAATTACTATCCATAGGGAAATGGGTTGGCTGAATCCAGTAACAAGAATCTCATAAGGATCATCAAATGGATGATGGAAGCTAACAAAAGGACCTGGCATACACAACTTAAGACTGCCTTATGGGTGGATCAAATCACACCTAAAAAGGCCATTGGAAACTCACCTTTTATGTTGGTATACGGGAGGGAGGAAAAGCTTCCGCTCTCCTTGGAGTTACCTTCTTTGGAATTGGCTCATCAGCTTGAAGTTATGGAAAATGGCTCCTTAACAGTGAGGTTTTCTGAACTCATGGAGTTAGAGGAAGTTCGAGACAAGGCTATGAAAACCTTAAGCCAACATCAGGCTCAAGTTAAGAAATCCTTTGACAAGAAAGCTTCTAATAGGCATTTTCAAGAAGGATATTTGGTTCTTAAGTGGGATGAAGACAAAGCCAAACAAGGTAGGCATGCCAAGTTTGAAGCTCTCTGGAGTGGACCATATGTTATCTCCAGTTGCAAAGAGGTGAATTCATTTCATTCTATCTAGACTCAATGGAGAAGAACTGCCCATTCACGTGAATGGGATACATCTCAAAGCTTGCTTTTGAGATTGTCTCACCCTTGTACAATGTTCATTTTTTCCTGCAAGTGCTTTGCACATTGTTTTGTTTTCTTTTCTTTCTTTTTGGTTTTTGGGTGTCCTCTGAATGTAGTTTTCTTCCAAGACTCCTTTTTCCCAATGGTTTGTATAAGGCTACTGATCTGAAAGCTTAGTAGGAAAGCATTCCTTAGATGTCACCAAAAATGTTACCAATTTAATCTACCTTGAGAAGCAAACTTTAAAATTGATCAGGAATTTTTTTTGAAAAAATCTTTGCACAGAAGATCTCTACATCTTGAAGTTTCTCCAACTCCCAAAGTCCAAAAATCTGAAATTTTAGACTTTAGGGATTTTCCCTTTCGGGGTTGAATTGGCTTGAATTTGAAACTGTGTTTTTCAAGTTCTGAAGTCTGAAACCCTGAAAGTCTAAAATTTCAGACTTTCAGGATTTTGGGTTTCAGAACTCTAAGTCACGATTTTTAGAAATTTCCTTATAGAGTTCTAAAGTCTAAAACCCTGAAAGTCCGAAGTTTCAAACTTTCGAGCTTTTGGGTTTCGAAACTAATGGTCACGCTTTTTGAAAAAACCCACTCAGACTTCCGAATTCCAAAAGTTCGAAAATCTAAAATTTCAGACTTTTGGGCTTTTGAGTTTCAAAACTCTCCCAATTATTTACGAGTCATTTTCTTTCAGACTTTCGAAGTCTGAAAGTCCAAAATTTTGGACTTTCGGGCTTTCGGGTTTCAAAAATCTTTCAAGCCTTTTTCTAATTTTCATCCCTTTATCAATGAAGCCCGAAACCTTGAAATTCTAAATTTCAAAATTTTCGAGCTTTCAGTTTCAGACTTTCAGAGCTCTCTGTGCATTTAATTCCCACCTACCTCCGTACAGATTAAATTTTTTCCATTAATATCGGTTTTTTCTATTTAAATCACATTTTCACCTGTCATTTTCACCTGACACTTTTCTCTGACAACCAATTTTTACTGTATTTCATACTTTTCAACGTCATCCTCAAGGTATTTTTTATTTTTGGTCTTTTCTTTTGGTTTAAGATCTTTTGTTTATTTCCTCCTTGTTTATTTTCTTTGTTCTTCCTCTACATACCTTGGGAAATGAAAAATCTATTGCCCTGCCATGATTTCATGATTTGAGTTTCTGCAGGCACTCACAGTTGCAAGGACCCTCTTAAGTTCTCTAATTTTCCCCCCTCGGCACCTTTTGTTTTTCAAATTTCAGAGATTCACGTTTTTCGAAGAACTCTCTTTTCAGTATTTGGAGCCTTGGATTGTTCGATGCTTCTCATTTTTGGGGATTATGCCATTCAGCCTTTGGAGTCCTCATTTTCAGAATTTTGGACTTCTTCATTTCAGAGATTTACATTTTGGGGTTTCAGACTTCTCCACTTTTTTCAGAGGCTTTACACTTTTGAGTTTTCGGAGGTTTCTGATTTTTCAGGTTTTCAGACTTCTCCGATTCGGGTTTCTAATTTTTGGGTTTTTGGAGGTTGGAGATTTTCAGGTTTTTGGACTACCTTCTTTGGCATTTCAGAATGCAGAATTTGATGTCTACTTCCACTTCCAAGGGCAAGGAAAAAATGAAATACTCGTTCCTCGGGGTTTCCCCTCACTCTTGCTTATCTTCTGACCTGGGGAACATAGGGGACACTGACCTTGGACAAATTGATTTTCCAGACTTCTGGGAAAGGGTGAAGGCCCCAAATAAGAAACCATGGATGCAGGCTATATATGATAATGGGCTTGCTCTTGCTGTCAGTTTTCCCACATCCATGCATTGCCCAAAATTTGTTTTGGCTGTAGCAACCCACTATGATGAAGAATCTATTTCAGTTAAAGATGTCGATGGAAAAGTGGTGATCCGCCTGGACCCAGATTTCTTTGAATATTTTCTCAAACTCCCTGATGTTGAAGACTACGCAACCATTTCACCAGAATCAACGGTGGAACATTGGGACAAGGAAGTAAAGTTTTGCATGAGGGTCATGTTAAAAACTTATCTAGCCAAGAGCTTTGCCAAATTACCAAAGACCATGCATCGGTCAGATTTTATTTAGGAGGTCAGTGACCTTATTGTGCTACTAAGCAGAGTCTCAGGTCTTCCCTCCACGAAGGAATTTCAGGAGTGGATGTTCTTATATATCGTGACCATAAAAAAGAATAAGGAATTTATCAGATGGGGGGAGCATATCAGTAGCTCCATTTGCTATCAGTTGAGTAGAGTGCATTCTTCCAAATGTTTCTATATGACATCCTTCTTGGTTTATGCCATAGCTGCCATGGGAGACTTCACTAGATTGAATAAAAAGGGTATTCGAAGTACCTCCCAAATCTATGATTTCTATCCTCAACTCACACTGGATGAGGGAAGCAAACACTTCCACAGGATCAATGATTCCTTCTTTGTTGTTATCCTCTACCGTTTCGATAAGGAGATGTATAATTAGATAATTTTAGATGAAGCCTTCAATGAAGTGCACGAGTTTGGAGCTATCTATATTCATTTCCCCACATTTACGTATATTTGAATTCTTAGTTTCGTGGGTGCTCCCAGCAAGCTGCCTAGATGTCCCACTGACAAGTGGGTCTTGTTAGAATTGGTTCGGCAATTGTTGGATTACCACAAGATCTAGAATAAAAGGCACAAAGTGGGAATGCAATTCCCTATCTCAATTGGTAGATACACTTGCCCAAATATTTACAAGGCCAAGAATGTAGATGCAGAAATGGCAGAGGTAACCTTGAGAACTTTCCATCCATGGACCAATTTTGACTATTGGGGAAAATTCAGCAAGACAGGTCGGTCCAGTTCCCATGTGCCCTAGTTAGAAGATATCTGGATCCATTTTCGGGATGAATTTATCATCCAATAGAGAGATTATGAATGGCTAACTTTGGATGAAGTTTGGAAATTTGGAATAGCTGACGTACCAAAAGACATGTAGGATAATGATGAAGTTTTGGATGAATTGTATAAAAGTAATAATATTTCCAATCAACCATTGCCATGGATTGATTGGTATGTGGAAGAATGTTGCAACACAAAGGAAAGGGCGGGACCCATTTTGCAAAGAACTCACAGTTTGGTTGGTTACCTTGGGAATCTCACCCAAGGGGTTAGAGCAACCTACAAATATAGGGGCCCCATCAACCATGAGCCAATCAACACCCACAAAAGGGGAAAAGGTCTACCCAAAAGACCCATACAGTTCAAAAAATATTTCATTTGTTGTTGGGAGCTCATCTCTTTCCAAGGCTCCTGTTCCCAAAGTCATGCCTCCAACAACACCTGTGATAGAAATAGTTGAAGTCAGTGATTCTCCTAGTGTCCCACAAGACCCATCATTTCCCTCTTCTCTTCCATTATCCCTTCCTATATCAGTTCCTTCCACTTCTACCATCATTTCTTCTTTCCCATCACCTTCCATGGCCCAAGTATTCTCATCCCTTCCAGTTCTCTCAGCTGGAGAAACTATTGGGTCACCCATTTCTACCTCACTTCCCCTAACACTTCCATTTTCCTCCATCTCATCCCCTAACATTATTGTATCAACTCCTATGGCAGTCCTCACATCCACCCCATCCATCACTACCACTACCATTCAAATGCCAACTAATGTTACTGGTACTCTTGTGGTGGCTAATGTTTCAGGTACTGAGTCAACTATGTTATCTTCATCAATGTCAGCCATTCCAGAATGGTTGTTTTGACAAACTCCAAAGCAAAAGAAGAAAGTGCCTCTGGGAGATGTAATAGATCTTGAGCATATTGGAACATACCCCAAAGAGATAGGCCAAGAGGCCAAATATTTTTTCAAGCTTGATGGTGAATGCATCTGGGGAACGAGTTGTGGAGGTTGCCACTCCTATTGAGGGAAAAACTAAAGAAATAATTACAGCTGCAGATTATCAGATTTCTAGATTCTCATTGGGAAAAGCCACTCATGAAGGAGAAAAACAAGATGTACACACTGCCCTTGGAAATCTGCTAGAAAAATATGATAAGGATAAAGCTTCCAAGGATGAGCTTAAGGCCAAGGTCGAGTCAACTCACTGCACTACTACGGAAAGTAACAAATCCAACTCCATCTATTGAAGTCTCAACTACTATGGCCATGACAGTTTCATCTACTATTGATGATATTTCTTATCATGAGATCAAAAAGATAGGCCAAAAAGGGAGATCAGTAGATGGATGGATGGAACGTATACTGCAGGAGGTTGACCCTTTAATTAAAGAAGTTGTTGAGATATACAATGATTTGCAGGTTGGGAAAACTACTATTTGCAAAATGGATGAAGCATTTTTCAGAAGATAATAACAATCTGAATTTGAATTTGGCAACATGGAGTGAGATTAGAGAGGAAGATTCAGATCTACTCCTGTAGGAGGATGTAATCGATGATGCTGCAAAGTTGTTCGAATATCAAAAGGCCATGGAATTCTGGTGTCAGGTGCTACAAGATCTAATTAAGAAGTTAGATGATAAATGAGTGGAGATTACAGATGCTTTGAATGACATATCAGAAGAATTTGACATTGTTAACTGTAAATTCTTCAATGAAAATATCGACGCTCTTCCAGAGGAGCAAATCAAGTAGAATTTTAAGGATTTGGTGAAACGTGATGATGAAGTTACTAAAACTTTTGGTAGTGAATCTATTGACAGGTTGGTTTTATGCCAAAATTTCACAAGAAGATTGAAGAAAGTTTTGAGTAAACTTAGAAGAGTTCCTAGCTAAAATCACGAGGGAGATTGAGACAACAGATGTGGTAAATCACTACGCATGTGGGCCCGGGGATGAGGAAATTCAAGGAATCATTAAACAATTCATCGAGTATAAACATCGAATGGTTGCATGGGAGGAAACACAACAAAAACCTGTAGATGAGGAAGGAGTTGCAGAACCAGGCCAAAGCTGAGCGGCCATGAAAGGATAGATCCAAGCTCTGGATCAGTCAGAGTTGCAGGGTTGACTGAGTCAAACCCTTGCAACAAATTTTCTATTTTTATGGGAGCCTGTTCCCTTGAATTAATGACATTTCTATTATTAGTAAATGTTAGTTAAGGGCCCATCTATAATGGCTCAGCCTAAAGAACTTATAAATAGTTAAGTTTACGGAGTCATTGGATATAGATCATTTTTGGTGAAGTTTCTCTTCAAGCTTGGAAGAGTGCTTCAGAGATTTAAAGAACCTTTTTATTATATTCAGAGAGATGTCTTTCCTTGAAGAAACCTATTTATTGTGCTACATGGTTGATTTATATATGCTTTGTGAATGTATGGTTCCTTAGTATATATTGTTAGCTTGCCTTTATTTCATATCGTTTTGTTTCATGTTATGGAAAAGTGATATAACATCTTTTATGTCATTTGTGGAAAAAGTCTTTCCCTTCTGTCATTTAAAGTTATATTATCATTATCCATCATCAGGTAAAATGAATGTTTGATATGTGCATGTGTTTTATCCTCATGGCTAGTTAATTGTGTGTCTGAATCCAATTTGGTCTCTCTATTTTGTATGATTCAAGTTTTAACAAAGGAATGTATGCTTCTGGTTTGTGGTATTTTGTGCCCTTTCTAAAGTTGCAATAGGTGAAGGTGACTAATGGTGTCTGCATCTTACTCACATTAACCCTTCCTGTGATTCAACATATCCTTTTATTCAGTGCATCACCATCCCTAGTTTAGTTTCCTTTTGTAGATCTCTTTCCCTAAAACTTTGAAAAATGTTATCCTAAGATTAGATAGCCATTTTATTGCATTAGGGGTAGTACACCACTTAGTTTAGGAAAAGGAAGCCGGAGTTCTCTGGAGGTTCACCTCAAACCCAAATCCCACAGCTTGAGAGGTGATCCCATTTGTCCCAATCACATCGAACAACATGTGTATAGTTAGAGGATCATCTGTAAAATAAGACATAAATCACCTAGCTAAGGGCCTATGGGATGGAGGTCATGTCGTAGTATCGATATTTTGTAATGTCATAGTGTTATGGTGTCACAATGTCATAGATATCTAGCCACAAGGGGCGGGTAACAATGCTGAAAAGAACAAAAAACCATATGGTAGAAGCTATAAAGAGAAATTTTCATAAAACCAAAGGTAGAAATAACGAGAAGATGGATGATTAACCTAAAAGGTGGATAAAGATGCTGAAAATAACAAAAAAACCATGAGGTAAATGTTATAAAGAGAAACATTCATTAGATAGGTAAAATTGGTGGGAGGGGGAATTGATAGGATAGCTTAACCCATGCGATGTGAAGAATCCAAAGGACTGGAAAATTACCATGACATCCAATGATGTCAGGGCGTTGTTAGGTAAATAAATCCAAGAAAGGCCATAATCCTAAGTGAGGATGCACATAATACCACGATGATCCAATGGGAAAGATTGGGGTGCAAAAGCCATAATAGATAGAATCAAGACTGCAAAAATCCAATGATAGGAGGAACCAGGGAGTACAAAGCCAAAATATGCAGAATAAAAACCATGATACTCCAATGGTAGGAGGAACTAGGGCATACGAGATAAAAAATCCAAGCAGGGCAGTCGTCCCAGGTGACAATGTAGCAAGATAGAAGGAGGTGCATGAAAACCAAAGTGGGGGCTAAGAGCCCAAGCAAAGGTGAGAGCTTAAGACAAATAAGGAAATAGATAGTCAAGATATTAGAGATGGTAAGCCATGTGGCACAAAAGATTGTAATGTGTCAGTGTTGATGTCATTGACCTAGTGTAAGATGCGATCTCTAGCTTGGGACATGTAAGATGTGTAAGATTGAGCATCTTTGGTAAGATCGGTATGAACATATAAATCTTCATACTGACAAAAAATTCTTTCCTCCTAGCCATGTAATGTGGGACTATACCCCAAAATGGGAGGAAGGGGGCATTCATGTCAAATTAGGCTATCACGAGATGCTCGTGGTGGCAAGGTGACATGTGTATGAGTTACAGAAAAGTGATTTGGCTAGGAAGTTGGGAAAGTATTTCAAGGTGATCCCACTCATCATGACTAAGCTATGTAGTGGGTTGAGAGTGATAGGAGTCCTCAGGAAAAAATCTAGAAGAAGTAAGTGTAATCAGGGAGACTTTAGAATTTTTCCTTTACTTAGCTTCTATGTTATTAGCCCTACAAGTTTCATTTTGATAGGGGCCGATATTGTTTGTAGAAGCAGTGTTAGAAACTATCACCCTTGTAGGAGATTTTCCTCAGGGGCCAATGTCATTTGTAGTTACAAAAGTAGTTTTAGGCACCATCAGCTTTGTAAGAGATTTTCCACTAGGGTCGATGATGTCTAGAAGAGGGAAATTTTTGTCTTGGGAGTCCTGATTTTGAGGTACAAAAGGGTACACAACCATGTTAGTTTGAGGCTAGAAATATGTAGGATACTCTAGCTCATTGTGGATAGTTTGTATCATCTTTTTCTAGATTGGCAGAAGAGGAATAATATTACCATGTGCATCCACCAATGGGTGAGTTGTGTAAGAGGCATGTTAGGCACCACATTTTGAGATGTTATCTACAACATCTGATTTTACATTTGGATCATGTTAGCTGTGGTGGTAGCTTGGGATAAGGCCATTTGGTCTATGAGTTTGACTACCACCATGTTAGGATCCATAGAATAATAATGATGTTTATAGGTGGGTGTTTATTTGTGATTGTTGTGCTTATTAGTGGGAGTTTTAGGAGACCTATCTTGATCAGTGATGTAGGGATGAGTCTGATCATGATATGGTACTTCCTAATTGGGACGAGTTATAGTCATCTCCATGACATCGATAGGTATCCTTCAAAGACCTCCATCCTTATTGGAAGTGAAGTAATCATTGTTGTAAAGATTCTTAATGATGGATATGAGATCTATTTGCTCAATCTCAACCATGTTGCATTCTACCAAGTGACCCTACTCTGACTGATCAAGGGGACAAGGTTGGGATAACAAAGTCTCACGAGTGAGGTTAGGGTAATTAGAAATATTAGTGCTCATAAGATGAGAGCTAGAACATTTGGGAGCATGAAGATGAGATGTAAGCACAAAGGAATATCCCATGAAGAAATTCAAGGGGTTTAATTGTGCAAAAAAATCCTTAGAGGTGACATTTCTACAATTTAGAAGCCAAAAGTAAGGTTTTGGAAAACTATATTTATGACGCTATCAATGCTTCCAGATGTTTACACATGGGATGATGGTGTAAGGTTTTCTTAGGGGATGTAACCGGTCATGTGAGAAATTTTACATAGGGGCCAATGGCGTCAAGAGATAGGTTCGTATGAATAGAAAGGATTGGTCATACAAGAAGGATTGCACAGGGGCCGATGGTGTTTGTGTAGACTGGTCTGTCAGGTTTTCAGAATTTTGGTGATTTGGAATGAGGTTAAAATTAGAGATGGATGCTTTTAACAAGATATGCTCGGTCACAAGGTCTGTAGGATTCATATCGGGTTCACCAGAAATGTATGGTGGGCCATGAATGTGTCTCAATGTCTTGCACTCCTAAGTCTTCCATTCTAGAAGGATATGAGGTAACGAATAAGAGACACACATGGAATGACATACAATTGATTGATTTTAAGGGGCTACAATGAGCACTAAGGTCACATATCCATAGGGTAGTAATCCCTACACTAGGTCAACTTAGGGTCTCCAAGGCCGACAACCAAGATAGAGGGGAGTACCCTTCTAGGATATTAGTTAATAGGGGAGAGGTATATATTTATAGGAAGATGAAACAAGCATGCACAATCTACACTACTACAATATAACTTAAATAAATGAAAGGAAAGATAAAGAGCTAATCATATAAGAGCACTATATGAGCTAACACCTATGTACATGCAATACTAAGTAAACATAAAACAATGGTGAAGGGAAATGAACTAATATATGCAAAATAACCAAAAGGGTTAGAGAACTTACTTGGCAGGTGGTCATTGATGCATCTATCTCTCCAAATAAGTAGTACACCAAGACAAAATCGTTATGGGTGGAGAAGGGGAGCAACATTCCTATCCTAGAATCACTACAAATGACCCAGTAGTGTAAGAAATCTAATAATCAAGAATAGTGTCCAATCCAAGTCAAATGTAAGATGAACCAAGAGAAAAGTGAGTAGATGCAAAGATGACACAAAAGATTAGAGAAGATGACTAGTACTTGTGATCTTTCTTCCTTCTATATGAATGTCTGCATGTGGTGTGTATATATCTAATGTCATTGCCTGCAGGCGAAGGTATTGACCAAGGGAAATCTAACACCGACACCATTAACCATGGGTGATGACATCGACCAAGGAGATATAAAAGTAATAAATGGTGTAATGTGTCATGGATCAAGCAAGAATAAGTGAAAAAGGTGCCAATGATGGAGTCAGATGCAAGCAAGTGTCAAGAGTGCTAGTATGTGTGACAAAGAAGGACAAAGGTAAGTAAAGCTAGGACCACATAGCGATAAATTTCTCCATGTACTGTCTATAACTCATAATGACCATGTGAATAGCCATACCCCATTCTTGATATGCTCTTTAAGGCACCTACTCAAGAAATAGATGCATCCGTGACCCTTATTTGCATAAAGAAATTGTTAGTAACAAGTATGAAAGAATAAGATGAAAAATAAGGTGTATACATTTTCTTCACATGGACCTCACTTTGCACATACTACACCATGGGGCATCCTTATTCTTCCCTCTTAGCTAGTTTTATTTAACATATTTGTAAATCAAAAATCCAAATACATTAGTATATATATTTATTGGATGCATTCTTCCTTGTTTATAATTATAAATGTTGCACCTTTGCTTATCTTGTTATTATGATCCATAGTATGCTTTATCATTTTTCATACACACATGCACCTTCACATGGTATCTTGAGGTGAATGCAAGTCACTTATAAGTCTTTACATGATGTTTGATGCTTGGACCTATCCATTACCAATCCCGCTAAGAATCCTAGGGGCATCTACCTTTTCCTTACTTTTGTAGACACAAAATCATGCACTTTGGGTAATCATCTAGTCTCGATCGCAAACTACTATTCATATGGTTCCTAAGTAAAAAGAGTACTGATTGACCCATGTCTTTGGCCACCATTCTTTGTTTTATGATTCTTCTTTCAGTATTGTACTCTTATTTTCTCAGTTTGTCTTTTTGCCTTTTGGCCTTTGTCATTTTAGACACCATACGCCCTCATCCACTCTTGGTGCCCCAGTCCTCTTTGTACTTTAATCATACTTTTTGGGTCCTTTCTAGCTGTTTGAACATCTTATCTTTTTGGTAGTAAGCCTTTTTGGGGTTAATTACAAAATTCAAGTGAAGCAATAATATAAATATAAAGTTATGTGATCATAATAAGGGACCAAACACTAAGCACTATCTATCACCATCTAATGTTGCATCCATCAAGGCATCTATAGCTCCATTTACATCCATGTAGCTCCATCACAAGGGACAAAGGCTAGTTCATCTACATCACACTTCATAGGAGGGGAGTTTATTCTATTTCATGCAAACATTATTTACATTATACATCTAGGTACTTGCTCGCTACTTAAAGTGCGGAGTGCACAAGGGAAACCTAGGGCACAATTCTGCACACACACAAAACTACATTGTGTTTGAGATGTAGTGAAATGCTCACTTGTAAGTCCACCATTGTGGTAGTTGAGGACATTCTGACCCCTCCATTTGCATCTTTATTTTTTAGGGTTTGATGTTTTTTTTGGAGTTTTGCAGGTTTTTCTTTCATTGCAGGTTTACAACGACTTCCGAAATCTTACAGCGACCTTGAGGTGATCAAAGGTGAATAAGTGCAAACCTCTTATGACACCTCAAAGGATGTTTTCTAAGCATCTACGTAGACCAAGGCACCCATAAACTAGACCAGAGAACCCTAGGTGCCCCCATCCCTCTCTAGGTGCCCCAGTCCTGTCAAATCTACTAGATCTACAACTTTCCATGTTTCTGTGCGATGGTTCTCCATTTTTGTTCAGCTGGTCATCACTGCAACACAATCCAAAAATCACTGTGAATCAACTAAGGCTCTTCTAACCCTCTTTGCACTTTAGGGTTTCATATAATCATTGCTTAGTTGTTTGGGTTAATTCATGTATTCCTTTATTCATTTATTTATTGCTGCTATAACATTTATATTAGGCTATTATTTTACATTTTAACATTGATCATTTTGGTGAACATTCTCTCTATCTTCATGCTCTTAGGATCCTCATCCCTTTAGGGTCTTCTGATCATGAATATATTTACCCATGCTTATCTGTAGAATCACCCTGATTGTATCAATAAGCTCAAAAAGTATTTAGCCACTACTTATATTCCTCCTCATACATCACCCAAATATTTATACCATTAGGTTACTTCCACCTTATACCTTAATGAGGATCAAATAAATTTCACATCAGATGGGCTACCTTCCTAAGTAGCACTAGAACATGACCCCCCTTCTTTATTCAGGTTTGTGTAAACAATGTTGGGGTCAAATGTGGCTTAGTTGACAATGCATCTAGCCTTAACATCTGTAACATATCCTTTCTTCATCGTTTAGGTCTTTCATAAAGTTATTTAGCTCCTTCAAAAATTTCCATTTGTGGCTTTGACAATATCCCCAAGCGTGTCTTACGTACTATTAACCTCCTAGTCACTTTTGGTCCATGTACAATCAATATTCCCTTCCATATCATGCCCAACAACCTTAATTATAATATTCTTCTTGGATGGCCCTAGATCCATGCCATGCATGTGGTCCCCCCTACTCTACATACAAGACTCAAGTTTTGTTATCAGTGAGTTATTTATGATGTCCAGGATGATGCATCACCTTTCACATATTGCACACTCTATTAAACAATATAATGATACTCCTAGTTCTTCTGATGCCACTCATAATTTTTTTAAATATGGATTAGGATATTAATACTTGCACTGCTATAGATTCTCCAATACAAACTCAGATCAACAAGAATTTATAATAACAACATTTTGGGATCTTCCCCCACAATCTTATAAATTTTGATTAGGATATCATCCCCCACTATCCCTCCTTGAGAATTTTACACCGCCTTGCACACCTCCTCACTTCCTCTCATCCATCCATAATTCATCAGTGATAATGCCTCTACCGTTTGGGATATTTTAGACACTTTTTCTACTGATGATGCTCTCTTAGAACACATGGGGGTTTACGATCAATTTCCTCCCTTTCACCATAAGAGGCATTATCCATCATTGATTCAAACTACCATCCACTTTGGAGAGTTCGATAATCCTACTAATGACATTGATTCTCTTGATACTATTCCTACATATCCATACATCAAAGATTGGTCTTCCCTTCTTAATGAAGAAACCATTCAATATAACCTTGGAACACCTAAAAATCCACGCATAGTTTTGTTAGCTGCCTCTCTCACTCCTAGGAAAAAAAAAAATATCAAGCAAGTACTGCACAACATCTCTGAAATTTATGCATGGGAATATAGTGATATGCCCAATATTGATCCATATTTTGCAATGCATAACATTTTCCTTAACCCCGGTGTAAAACCAGTCCAATAGAAAATCTATACCCAAAAGTGGCACTCTTTGTCAAGGAAGAAATACAAAAGCTACTTAACGTTAGTTTTATTCGTGTTGTTGATTATCCTAAATGGGTATCTAATATCGTACCCATCATGAAACCGGATGGACACATCTGTTGTTGCACCAATTTTACTAATTTAAATAAATCTTGTCCCAAGGATAGTTTCCCCTTACCTCATATTGACGCTATTGTCGAATCTACTGTCGGCTATGATATCCTCTCTTTCATGGACGGTTTTACGGGCTACAATCAAATCAAAATCAACCCTGCTGATCAAGAGAAGACCTCTTTCACTACACCACAGGGAATGTTTTGTTACACTTTCATGCCCTTTGGCCTTAAAAATGCTAGGGCCACTTATCAACGAGTAATGACACACATATTTCATGATTATATTCACAAGATTATCAACTATTATGTTGATGACATCTTATCTAAGTCCAAACGTAGTTCTACCCATGCACGAGATCTAAAAATGTTGTTTGAATGCTTATTTCAATACCATGTATGCCTAAATTCCAAAAAATGTGTTTTTGGGGTCACATCTGGTAAACTACTTTGATATATTATCTCACAATGAAACATTGAAATCAACCCCAACAATATTAAAGCCATTGTCAACATGTATCTGCCTAAAAATTTACATCAATGTCATCATTACAAGGAAAAATTCAAGCTATCCAGCGATTCATTACACAACTTGTTGATAAAACTCAACCATTTACTCGTCTCATGAAGAAGGATACTAAATTTTTATGGGATGAGCAATGCCAACAAACATTTGAGGACATAAAAGCATATCTTCTACACCCACCTGTCTTAGTGCCTCCGCTAGCTGACCGACCTTTCTTATTATACATTTCCGCCACGTTTCATGCCTTAGGGGCTCTACTGGCACAACACGACGATTCTCAACGTGAAAGAGCAATCTATTACATTAGCCGAATGTTACTCTCTTACGAATGCAACTATAGCTACATCGAAAAACTATGTCTCGGCCTTGTCTTTCTTTCAGATAAATTACGTCATTATCTTCTTAACAATGAGGTACATATCATCACCAAGGTGGATCCTTTACAATACCTCTTGTCCCATACACATCTATCGGGGCGTCTAGCATGTTGGGTTATGATTCTTACTGAATTTGATTTCAAGTTCATACCATAAAAAGAAATTAAAGGCCAAATCATCGCCAATCAATTAGCTGCAACACCCCTTCTTAATACATCTCCTATTTTTGACTCCTTCTGCGATGATTTCACTACCTATACTATTGATTCTGACACATGGAAAATGTACTTTGATGGGTCTTGTTGTCACTCTAGCACATGGGCCGAGATAGTCTTCATCACCCCACAGGGTGATCCACTCCTCTTTGCATATTGATTAGGGTTTTCATGTACAAATAACATCACTGAATATGAAGCCCTCATCCTTGGCCTTCTTACCGCTCAGAAATCACTCATTCACATCCTATGCATATATAGTGATTCTCAACTCGTCATAAATCAAGTAAATAATACATATAACACAAAAGAGGAACACTTAATCCCATATAACACACTTGTCAAAGATATCTTGGCTACATTTGAGTCTTACTCTATCACTACCATTCCTCGTAAGGATAATCATCATGCGGAAGCCATGGCTAATGTGGCGTCACTCATCCCACAAGATATTACTAATGAGCAAGCCACATTCATCATTACACACTTGTGACATCCTTCCATCTCTGCTTTACCTCTTGCAGCTTGTGCCATCACGCATAGTCACAACAATCCCAAATGGTTTACTCCTATTTACAATTTCTTATATAAACAAACCATTCCCAATACTCTACAACCTCATGAAGCTCATCATTTATGACATGAGGCTACTCGTTATGTCATCGTTGGAACAAAATTATTCAAACGTGACCTTGATGGTTGACTCTTGTGTTGCTTAGGGCTTGTTGATATCCCTATTTCTATTTCATAAATCCATGACAACATGTGCAGTGGTCATTTCTCTAGCAAAGCCATGTCTCAAAAGCTTTTACGTCAAGGATATTTTTGGCCCACCATGGAACAGGATTGCCTCGAATACGCTACTCATTGTGAGAAGTGTCAAAAGCATGACAACCTCCATCATGCACCTGCCTATGACCTCTAACCAATTGCTCCCACTTGGCCATTCTCTCTTTGGGGATTTGACCTCATTGGCATGATAAATGTTGAATTTGCTGATGGACATAAGTTCATTATCACTGCTACAAAATATTTTACTAAATGGGTTGAAGCAGCCCCACTGCAAACAACAACTGGTACTGACATTTGCAGTTTCCTCACCACTCATATCATTACGTGCTTTGGCGTGCCCTCTGCCATTATCACTGATAATGGATCACCCTTTAAAAATAAGGATGTTAAATTTTTTTGTGCAAAGTTCAAAATCAAACAATCATTCTCTACTCCTTATTACCCACAAGGCAATGGCCAAGTTGAAGCTACCAACAAAACTATTGTCAAAATATTATCAAGGCAACTGCTTCTAGTGGTGATGAATGACATAATCAAATATTTTATGCTCTTTGGGATTATCGTACTAGTGTGTATATGCCTACTAATGCAACTCCTTTTTCCTTGGTTTACGGTACTGAGGACATCATCCCACTCAAACTTGAAATACCCTCATTACATGTTTCACTCAAGGGTATACTTAAAGACGATACATATCATGAAAACCATTTACATGAGTTAGAAATGTTAGACTCCAGTCGCATCTAAGAACTCAAACATATTCATGCATACTAGTCTCACATCGCCCATGCATACAACCACAAAACTTGTC
Organism: Taxus chinensis; assembly: GCA_019776745.2. Taxonomy (NCBI): domain Eukaryota; kingdom Viridiplantae; phylum Streptophyta; class Pinopsida; order Cupressales; family Taxaceae; genus Taxus; species Taxus chinensis. The sequence goes on along the minus strand of CM034154.1, from coordinate 95,027,408 downwards.
CTCGTGAATTTCATATAGGCGACCTTGTCTTAAAGAAAATCAAAAGAATAAAAAATATGAAGCTCCTCTTACAGGAAAATTTAAGCCTAATTGGCTTGGTCCTTATGTTATCACTGACAAACTTGGTGGTGGATTTTATCGCCTTGCCACCCTTTTAGGGAAGCCACTCAAAAACCCACTCAATGTCATGCATCTTAAAAAATACTACACCTAAAGCAATTCTTATTACCCAATGACGCACTCTTGTGCCTCAGTTCACACTTGATTGTTGAGGGCATCCTCTACACATAAACCTCACACTACATACATAATGACGCTACCATTAAAAGAGAATACAGCATCATACAACGTTATACACTATACATATCACATACAACATCTTCTCATCATTACATCTATTGCATATTATGCATCACTGTACAAACTACTGTTGACTCATTACCCTATGACACACTTTAGTCAATACACAACATCCATATACTGTTGAGGGTATACATCCAAACCATTTTAATGGAATACAACCTATCACTTTACCCTCACACTCATAAAATGGCTACAATCATCACTTTCCACCCAGTCATAGCACTGGTATACGCTTTAGGATAAATCATCACTTCTTCTACTCATCTTGTGATATACACTTTAGGCTAAATCATCACACATTTTCACACCTCATCTCTATGTCACATATCATCACTACACATTCATCACATCACGCTACACACAACACATCATTCGAACCATTTCCCGATGATGCACTCTCATTTACGGTTCATTCTTGACTGCTAAGGGGGCATAAATAAATGAACCTCATTGCATACATACACATCCACTCGGGGGGCACACTAATCCTATCATTCACTTTGCATTCCATTCCATCCATCCACAACATACTACATATCTTGGTTGCATTTACTCTTGCTTACTTATACTTGTACATGTTCATCTTATTACACATGCTAGATAGATATCTTGTATGTCATTATCTTTATCATACACACATGCACGTTCACTTGATTTCTAGTTGTGATCACAAGATTATACAGATCCATTACATGCAACATGGATGCTTGGCGCAATACCTAATACCAGTCCCACAATGGATCATGGGGGCATCCACTTTTATACACTACAGGTGCTATCGTTTCATTGTGTTTCATAGTACACTACTTTATCATATTATACATGCTTTAACATAATTTTTATCTTTCTAACATGCTAACGGGTGCTTCATGTGCAACATTTGTTTTGCAAGACTATTCAACCATGGTTATCTGTTACATTTCTAGTACTTGCTTGTCATTGTATGCCTTTATTGTATGCAGGCTTTGCCCTTTGTCTTGTGTGCACACTTGTATGCTTTTGGATTTTTCGGCCTTGATTTTCTTAGCGACATTGTGAGTGATGTCCCATGTTTGCAACCACTTTTCACGAGTCTACATTGTCTTCTTGTGTGTTTAGTATTATATTACACATTTCTTGTTTATCTTACACTTTCATCTTATATATGCATGCTTGTCTTTTCTTGTACTAACACTTGTTTCCTATCCATTTATTTGCATGTGCCTTGGTTTCTACCAAGCACATCCCCTTCCCCCTGCAGGGCACAATTTTCAGCAAAATGATCATTCCTCCTTTGGGCCGCATACTCCTTCAACAACGTCACATGCACCCCCAAAGAGGGGGGGCATCATTTGGGTGAAATAGTCACCCCATACAAAGTATACTTCTCACAACACAATACTGGTACAACACAGTTCAGGGCTCAGAATCAGACTTGGGTCCTTAGTACAGTGATGCCTTTCCTGGAGCACCTATAACCAGGGGGCAGTTACACAATGATTGGGTTCAACATAGTCTACAGAACTCTACACAACAGATTTTACAGGGAATATTGTCCTTAGCACATGCATTAGTACACATCATCTGCAGTGGTGTTTTATTCAGGGAGTAGTTAAAGGTTAGAGGATAACACCAAGACCTTCCTCTCTATACTACTTCTGTCATGGCATTAGATCACCCAAAAAACTAGACATTACAAAGATCTCTATAGCTGCATGAAGTGGTTAAAGGTTGGAGGATGACACTAAGACTTTCCTCTACACTTCTTCCATTATATTGGCGTGATATCACCCAAAAAACTCACGCACATCGACATCATCTACAAGATCCTTTCTACACTCTTTCCTCATCACGAATCAGGTGCACATGTTCCTTTTTCACATTTTCAACATTTTTACATACTTCCTTACATACTTTTATACATATACATGCGTATTTGACTACTTGACCGTCTTCTCTTTTGCAGGCCGATCTATATGGGAAGTAAACAATCAACATCAACAAGACACTAGCAACAAGTACATCACACACATCAATATCTACACACACGTTTCAGCCCTAGGTTCATTTTCATCACCTTTTTACACTTTTACATCTTTAGTCTCCACGCTCCATCTTTTTATCACTCCATGCTTTGTCTAGTCCCTCGACATGCTTTCTACATCAATCTACATGGATATCAAGTACACATCTCTATCTACTTTATGTTACCAAGTAATTTTCACTCACCAACATAAAGTGGGGGCAAATGTAGACACAAAATCACACACTTTGGGTAATTATCTAGTCTCGATCACATACTACTATTCATATGATTCCTAAGTAAGAAAAGTGCTAATTAACCCATGTCTTTGGCCACCTTTCTTTGCTTTATGATTCTTCTTTTAGTCTTGTACTCTTATTTGTTCAGTCTGCTTTTCACCTTTCAACATTTGTCATTCTAAACACCAGTGCCTAGACCAGGATGCCAGCGCCAGGTGCCCTCATCCCCTTTGGGTGCCCTATCCTCTTTACACTTTACTCACACTTTTTGGGTCCAATCTATCCATTTGAGCATCTTATATTTTTGGTAGTTGATTGTATCGGGGTTAATTACAAAATTCAAGTGAAGGAATCATATAAATATAAAGTTATGTGATCATAATAAGGGACCAAACACTAAACACTATCTATCACCACCTAAGGTTGCATCCATCAAGGCATCTATAGCTCTATTTGCATCCATCTAGCTCCATCACAAGGGACAAAGGATGGTTCATCTACATCACACTTCAGAGGAGGGGAGTTTATTCTATTCCATGCACACATTATTTACATTCTACATCTAGCTACTTTCTTGCTACTTCAAGTGCGACACACACAAGAGCAACCTAGGCACAATTCCACACACACACACACAGAACTACATTGGGGTTGAGATGTAGTGCAACAATCAGTTGTAAGTCCATCATTTTGGCAGGTGAGGACAATATGACCCCTTCATTTTCATCTTTCTTTTTTTAGGGTTTGATGCTTTGTTTGGGGTTTTGTAGGTGATTTATTCATTACATAGGTTTACATCGACCTATGACATCTTCAACGACATTGAGTGACAAAAATGTGAACAAGTGTGAAATTATAATGATACCTCAGAGGGGGTTTTATGAGCATCTACACAGACCAGGGTGACCAGAATCCAGAACAGAGCACCCCAGGCACCCCCATCCCTCTCCAAACGCCCCATTTCAGCCAAATCACCCATATCTGCACTTTTACAGGATCTTATGCGATGGTCTTCCATTCTTGTTCAGCCGGTCTCCACTACGACACAGTCCAACAACCTCTGTGAATCAACTAAGGCTCTTCTAACCCTCTTTATACATTAAGGTTTCATATTTTATATCTTAGTTTGCTTGGGTATTATTTTAGTATTTCATTATTCATTTATTTACTGCTACTATAACATCTGGATCATGCTATTATTTTAAATTTTAGCATAATCAACTTCTTATCAGGTTCTATTGTTGCATTATTTCACATTTTCATTCCTATATTTAGATCTTACATTGTGGTATACTATTTTTCTTTCCTAACATTCTAACGATTTCTTCATGTGTAGCATTTACCTTGCAAGATTCCTTCCAATCATGGTTGTTTGATTTACTTATACATTGTTTATCATTGTTTGTAGGCTATACCCCATGTTTCCTTGATTGCCTTGTTTTTAGAAGCCTTGATGACTCATATTGTCTTGTGACATCCTGAGTGGTGTCCCATGTATGCGACTAGTTACTCATTGAGTCCTTGTTTGTTTTTTGCTATTTGCTCTTACTAATTGTCATTTCAACATGTATTGCTTATTTATCACTAAAACTTGTATGCTAACATGTTCCCATTATTTTTCTTGTGTCGTGTTAATTGCCATGTATAATCCCTATTCCCCTAAAAATGCATATATTAGATGTGCACACCACTTTCAGTCTTCCTCGTTTGGGCTGTATTTGCATTTTTTCATCTCATGCACCCAAAACAAGTGGGGGAGAGCATCAGGTGAACCTTTTCACCCTATAAATAGTCACAGAAAATAGTTACAGAAACACAAACAACAAGAACAAAATAGAAATCAATTATATAATAGGGCCATAAAAAGACTTGGCCAAAATTCTTAGCATGTAGAAAAGCGCATAGATCAGATATGAATGCCTAGGTGTTAGTGTCCCACATGGACACTCATCTCCTGGGGGAAAAATAGTTACAAAGAAGTCTAAACATTTGTAAGGTCATAATTTTCTCTAGTTTCAGTAGTTACATAACTAGTTTCAGATTGCAATCATTCACTAATAGGAACTAATTCAAAAACCAAAGCAGGAACTAAATAAGAGAATGAAACCTAGGGCATATGCATGAAAATGATATGCCTAGATATTTTGTGTCACCTGAGGCAAGTTACAAATTAGGTTTGTGATCATCTACAATGGTACTTATCTAGAGGGAAGCATTAATGGATGGAGGAAAAAACAAACCACTATCATAATACACTCTCCCTTAGTGATGACAAAACGCTTAAATATGAAGTTTAGCACTGGGATGCTCAAATCCCTAGTTTGGAAACAGGACTCCCAAATCCTTAGTATGATCAAATCAGGTTGAGAATCGACCACTCTTGACTCTTCCAACCAACTCATAGGCATCAATTCTAAAAGAAAAATAAAAATTCCATCCCTTTCTCTTTCAAACACTTCAAATGTACTCTAACCCCTTCGTTTAGCTTTTTCTGATACACCTTTCCATTTTTATAGATTTTCCAAGTTAAAGTTCAATTGTGTTTACCTAGAGCATTGAATACACTTGTTTTCCTTTACATGTCATATCCTATCATAACAAAGGAAAAGCACACAAGAAAATGTGAGGAAAAATCTCAAGCATGTTCCAGAAAAGATGACATTTCAAGGAACTCCATGCACACAAAATTCACTCCTAGGATATTTATCCTTACATCTCCTTATAATTTCATGGTACACATCTTGCACTATTCCATTCAACATGCTACAAAACTCATTTGACACAATATTGGGTACAATATTAATTTGACTCTCCAAGTTATTTTCTATTTTATGCTACCGAATCCTTATTCACCAGCCTAAAGTGGGGGTAAATCTAGTCACTAAATCACACACTTGCTATGTACATATAGCCTCTAAATACTTCATTTATATGCTTGATTCCTAAGCAAGATAATTACTTATTAATACCCCTTTACTTTGCTTTAACATTGATTTTATCCCTTTCATCTTTGTTTCTTATTGTTTCTAATTGACAACTTAAAGTTTTGTATACCAACTAACATCTTACTCAACTCTGATTTCATTGTTTTATCCTTCTGATTATCCGTACAGGACTTCCCATTAGGGATAAGATCTCCCAGGTGCTACTATCCCCTCTAGGCCTTTTGTCATCTTTGTCTCTTTTTTCTTATCTTCTAGGTCTTACTTCTTTATTGTCTTCTTTTATCACCCTTGGTTGATCTTTCACTTGTTAATGATGAAACTTAATTAAATGAATCATATATATACATGTCTTATATAACCTTGTGAGGGACAAAAAAACATTCAAGAGGCACATACTACTACAAGGAGCTACTATTTTCTATCTACTACATCGAGGACTACATTTTGGATTGCATACTTCACTACATAAGAGGGCCTATTTTGAATTCCATGCCACACATTTACATTTGGGAAAAAGTGGTTGTAGTCTACTATTCTTCGTACGACTGGCACTAGGGTAACCTAGCTCAAGGGAAACTATCCCAATCACACACACACACAAGAAATACATAGAGTCTGAAATGTAGTGCAATGCTTGGTAATAATCACACTATGGTGACCATCGAGGTCAGTCTAACTCAAGAATATGCACATTTTAATTCATCTAATGTGTGCTTAAGTACTGTACATGTATCTAGGGATTATTTTACAGGTTACAAGTGTGACACAATGAATCTGATCTTGAGTATTTCTGTAGACATCAGTGCTCAGAATAGACACTAGTGCTCAGATGACCTTGTCCTTCTTAGATCCTCCTATCCTTGAGATCGTCACTTTCTAGAATCAGAAACAAAGTTAATACAATCTATAATCTACCTTTTCAGTATGCTCATCAATCCAAAATTAGTTCAGACCTATAAATACAAGGCAAGTCATTCCTTATCTCATATCTTTCACTCTTTATTGTATTCACTTTGTGTGATCTTGCTTGAATATTTTTGTATCCATTTAATTAGCAATGTCTCTATCTTAGATTTAATTTCAATTAATCACATACATATCATGCACGTAATGAGAATATAACAAGTTAATGACATAAACATTTACCCTTTTATATAATAAGTCTTCATGGTTAAAGATAACTGTTCTTAGCACATGACTACTAAAAGATAAGTGTTTACCAATGCAAGGTCTCTTGCTAACGAGATTGTCATACCCAATGCATTCTATAACATCTTATTTCAATGACAGATAGGTGAAACCTTCAAGGGCAACAACATACATGAGTATCAACTATACTGCAGAAACCCTAAAATATTGCATTACACATTCTAAACCTTAAAAATCATTATGTAATTAGTTTATGGTACATTACAACTATTTTTGACTGTTTTTGACCACTTTTGATATATTTCACTATTTTATGAATTTTAATGGCATTCTACAACATTGTCCCGAATAAGCTTTTATCATTCCTGTAATTCCCCTAATTATTCCTATTGCTTGCACATGGTCTCTAATAATTAAATATTCATGTTATGGACATTATTACATTCATATCCCATTCCTAGGATTAATTAATTAATCCTACCACTTTTATTGTTCATCCCTATTATGGACACAAAATCATGCACTTGGGTATATTTCTAGGTCTAAAAGCATATTAATGTATATATGATTCCTAAATAAGAAAACTAGTGGTTTACAACTATCTTTGGCCTCTTTTCTTTGTTTCTTGTTTTCTCTTTGGTCTTACACACCCTACAACACTGACATAACTTGATTGATTTATCTTTTATGGTCACAGACACTGGTGCCTATTGAGGACATTAGCACCCATGTGCTCCTATCCATACTAGGTGCTCCTGACCCTTTATTACCTTTACTCCCTCTTTTTGGGTCTTGTTATCCAAAATAAGCCCCTTGCTTATTTTTGCCTAACTCCCTTTCATTCCTTCCTTCCTTGTGTCTCAGTCAAAATTTTCCACTTTTTCAGCACTCAAAATTTTCTAGAAATGGCTTCATCAGATAGAGAATTTTCTCACCTTTCCAGAAAGGTAAAGTTTTCCTTTTAACTCCTTGTAATTTGCAAGTTATGGTTCAACAGAGTTTTTGAGGGAAATTTTCCCTAGGAAGGTCTGCGACCAATAGGAAGGTGCCACGTGGCAACGGAATGGCGGGTTGGTGGAGGTAAGTTAGAAAAGTTTCCAAAGTTCTTAGTGGGGGTGCAAAGAAAAATTTTGGCCCGAAACCCCACGAACCAATAGAAAGATGACGCGTGTCCATAAGGCCGGCGGGAGTCGGAGGGGCGGAGTGATTTTTGGCTTTTTCGCCAAAATAGTCAAAGGGCGCAAAGAAAAATCTTGGCCCAAAGGCCCGTGAACCAATAGAAATGTGTTACGTGTCCATGGAACTAGTGGGAGTCGGAGAGGTGGAGCAAACCTTGTCTTTTTTCCAAAATTTGTAAAGGGCACAAGGAAAAACTTCAGCCCGAAGGCCCGCTAAGGAGAAAATGAAGGTTTTGATAGAAGCCCCGTAGACTAATCAAGGTGTGACACGTGTCCTATTCTTGGCAGAGGTCAGGGGCACGGGGAGAAGTTGGAAATTTTTCCAAAGTGATTGGTAGTATCAAAGGGAAAGTTTGGAGCGCGCGCCTGAGTGAATAGGAAAATGACACATGGCGGTGGAATAGTGGGACAGCGGAGGAATTTTGGAAAATTTTCCAAAATTCAAAAAAGCGTGAAATGGCCATTTAAACCCACACACCAATGGGAATGTGACACATGGTAGAAGAGTAGTGGGGGGTGGAGTTTTTTTGGGAAATTTTTCCCAAATTCAAAAAAGGGGAAAATTTTTGGGTTTCGGCCCGCCAACCCGATTTTTGCCCTATTTTGCCCTAAATCTTCAGAGGGGCATATCTTTTGATCCAGAGCTCAGTTTTTCTCAATTTTTGTGTCATTGGAAAGATATTGAAGTCCTCTACACGATGGAATCTTCAATTTTGTTTTTTGGTGGATTTTGGTAAGAGAAAAATAAAAAAACGCCTTTGGCATGGGGAAAAGAGCAGAACTAACATTCAACCACCATTTTTAATGCAGTATGGCTTCCATTCTTCTCCAGCATGGTCAAAAATCTTTGGGAATGGACTTTTAAGGGTACCCATGATATTTTAATGGATTTGGTTGGTGGTTGAATGCTTCCTTTCATTTTTCCCGTGTTTCTCCTTCTCGGCTCGGGTTTTCATTGTTAAAAGCCATTTTGGGCTCATTTGTAAAGGGTTGGACATTTTTATGATCTGAAGGCTCCCTCCTTCTCCATGGAAATTGAATTTGTGGAATATTAGACCTTTTTTGAGGATTGTAATGCACTGTAATTAAAAATGGAAATGACAATGCAAGCTCTGTGAATGAATTTTCAATCCTTTCTTGTGTTGTTTGCTTCATTCTGATCCTTCATTACATTTAACAATTTGTGCATGATGTGTGTTGCATTTTTATAATCTATGTCAATTTGCAAAAGTAGATGTTCACCACTCCTTTGGTGTATCACCTTGTTAGTTTAGTTTTATCTTCTTTTCTCTCTTCTATCCTTGTCTCCTTGGCAGAATTAGAGTAGGATTTTGAGTTAAATCTCTGAAAATTTCATGTATACATCTGATAAGAGGAGTAGAGGAACCAAAATTTAATTTGGAGAGTCTTTTCCCATTTTTGTAAGTCCCACACTTGGGGAAAAGATTCAATGTTGTGCAATCACACTGGATGCTCATTATCAAACTAGAAATTTGAGAAAACATCCAGGGGTACTGCTGATTTGCACTAATAGGTATCTTTTATCTTTTGGGAATCTTTTTAACTTATGGGCTGGCCTTCTAGTTGTAAATTACAAATTTCAAACTAGGGAATCATATATAAACTTAGTTCTCAAAAATAAGGACCAATCACTAATCATTACCATCATCACCTAAGCTTGCATTCCAAAGTAACTAAAGCACTTCAAAGGCATCCATCTAGTATCCATATAAGGGACAAGCATATACTGCATAGGAGGGGGAAGTATATTCTATTCTATCCACACATACTATACATTACTACACTCTAGATTTAGCCCACTATCACTATGCAAATTGCATAAGGGAATCTTAGGGCATAATTTATACACACACACACACACTAGAACTACATGGAGTCTAAGTTGTAGTGCAACACTTGGTCGTAAGTTTACTTTTCAGGTGATCATCGGGGTCAGTCCGACTCCCCATTATGCATTTTACTTTTTAGGTTTGATGTGGTTTGTGGGTACGTGCAGGTGAACTTCTTTCTTGCAGGTTACATGCATCTTTAGCTATCAAGGAGTGAGTATAAGGTGATACAAAATAATAAACAACAAAACCCTTATAACACAGAAGAAAACAAATCTTGAGTTTTTGCATGACCACCAGTACCCAAACCTATTCACTAGCACCCGTGTGCCTCTGCCGTACACTGGGCGCCCATGTCCTGCTCTGTTCTTGAGTTCCAGAATTTATAGTGAGCATTTACGACATTGTTTGTAGTTTGTTTACCACTTTACCCTAACCAAATTACGCAGACATCAACTAAGTCTTACTATCTACCTCTCTTACTTAGGGTTTTCACATTATATGATTGTTTGCTTGTGGCATTACTATATTTTAGCATTCATACATTATTTATTACAATAGTTACTCTGTAATATAGATTTAATTCAAATTAAATTAAATCACCTATCCCATTATTTAATTTTATTAGCTAATTTAAATATCAACATAATTAAATAAATCCTACACATTATCCATTTACACCTCACCTCTTATCTGATTTATTAATTTCACTTCCCTAATTAACATCTCAAGTTAACTAGAGAAAAATAAATCAATTAAATATCAAATCATTAAATATATGCAAGAGGAAAAATTTAGATTAAATCAAATCATGCATTTGACTTAACTAAACATATCTCCCAAAAAGCATGACATTCCAAAAATAAAGTAAATCAATGCAAAAGCTAAAAGTCACATCACTTTTTTGGGTGAATAAAACAAAATACATGCAATTAATATTTAATTATAAATATGCAAAAGCATGTACCCCTTTTCCAAACTCAAAAATAAATTCATCCATGAAATCTCAAATCAATGGATCAACTCCTCAAATAGATTGGAAACTCAATTAAAAAATTCAATCTTGATTCAATTAAATTTAGATTCTAGACAAGATAATTATACAAATCAAGGACTCATCCTTCATCTATAAATAATCACTCATTCTTCTCCAATTATCATCTTTGGAAGCTTTGATTACATCATCATTGTGTTGGATTATCATTCAATCTCACATATTGTTACATTTTCCAATTGATCATGAATCTACAATCAAATCATTCATTCAATCACTCTTTTAGTCGTAGCTAATTCTTCTTCCATTTGGAAAATATTTGGAGCATCCAAAAAAATTTGATCAAGAGATTCAACAATATCGGTGCTTCATTCCAAGCTTCAATGATCTCATCCGAGGTTATAAGGAGATACGAAAGGAAGATACTAGTTTTCTTTTATTTTATTTTGTCTCTTTCGTTATGTAGTTTTTCTTTGTATACATTTCAGGCACTCCCTGTGGGACAAACCCACATCTTCCTCATTTCTTCATCGTTTTTCGTAAAATTAACCTTGTTTTTGTGTTCTTCTAGCTATTTTAGAATCACTGACCAATTTTTTAGGGCTTATATCATGGAGTAAATTGAGAGTAGTTTAAAAAAAACCAGTCAAATTGGTCATGTTTTTGCTTTTTTTGTGCATCTACAGGTTACTTGTGCTACCATAACACTAATTTGCGACATGAGCGTACACACCATCAATTGTACCATCTAACTACATACATTACTATTTTAGTATAGTGTCACCATTCTATTACGCTATTTCTTATCATATGCGCATTCACAGTTTACATGCTACAACTACCATTTAGTGTTTCACTCCTTGCACTAACATTGTAATGCCAAATTATGAACACACGATTACTTATGAACCCCAAAAGAAAATAGATCTACCTTCTTTGTTATTGAATACATTACAATGTTTCCTATTCTCAACTCGAGTGTCAAACAAATTCTAACTTGTTAAATCTACTAGTATGTGCGGAAATACTATTTTTAGCATTCTAGAACTGCCTTTCTTAGTGTTATGCTATCTTATTCTTCTACATTCCATCTAATTTCTAACATAATGCAACTAATAGACTATTGTTTTCAACTTTACCTATGGCCTGCAGATTTACCCTAAACTTTCAACCAGTAGTTTTGCTGTTGTGTTCAATATGTGCTTTAAAAAAAATGGACTCAAATGGACACCCAGCATCAAGTTATGTGTCAAGTTCCTGCTAATTTTGGCATTTCTATAGATGCACTATTTTGGTTATGCGCTAGCATACTATTTTCTTAATTTTTTTCATCTATTCTCATCTTTATTCTTTTGTTGTTTTTGTGTATTTTTTATCCTAATATGTTGTTTAATCAGTTACAACAATGTTAACATATTATATTTTCATATATCAGTTTGTTTTGTTTCGATCAAATCCACAACTGCTCTTTTCTCATGCTCTTGAGAGATATTGAAAATCAGAAATGACCATGATTATTTGTTGTTGTTTTCATATGATATTGTGCTTATAGGGAAACTACTAATTCAATTTTTGTGCAGGACCATCATTTGGAATATATTATTAAAATCAAGCAAAAAACTACTAATACTTTACATGCATGTTTCCTTGGCCAAAGAAAAATCAAAATTTTCTAAATTTTAATAAAAAAAACTTTTGCATTATAGGTTTAGAGAAGGGTTTAAACCCATCTACTTAACTGTGGGAAGTACTTAGACATAGTCCTAAAACTCATTGTGAGGAGTACCACATGAACCCCAAAGTAGTTGGCACATTAAGGGAACCAGCCAACAAAACGGGTAGCACCCCTTTTTCCTACTTGAGTAGTAATACCCGTGAGGAATACCAAAAGTTATCTGTGGTGATGACCCCATTCTTAATTGATTGCGGGGTATAGTCCGTAATCATAAATATTTCTGATGTGTGCACTCATTCAGACAAGGATTGGTGACTTAATGTTTTCCAAATCCTTAGGAATCTTAACAAACTAGGGCCAACCTTCCCCTTTATTGTTGATTTTTTGTTCAAAACCGTTTTGAAAATTCATTCTAAGAAAATCCTATTTTCCCTTTACTATTTTGATTATTTATTCAAAATCATTTCGAAAATTTGCTCCAAAAAATTCTATTTTATTTTATGGTTTTGATTGTTTGTTCAAAACCATTTCAAAAATCTGTTCTAAAAAATCCTATTTTCCTTTACTATTTTGATTGTTTGTTCAAAATCATTTCGAAAATCCGTTCTAAAAAAAATCCTATTTTTCTTTACTGTTTTGTTTGTTTGTTCAAAATAATTTTGAAAATATTTTATAAAAAACCTATTTTCCCTTTAAACTGTTTTAGATTGTTTGGTTTAAAATAGTTTGAAAATCCATTTCAAAAATCTCCTATCTATCCCTTTATTGTTAGTTGATTCAATAAATACCAATTTGAAAAATCAGTTATAAAAAAATCCTATCCTTTCCAAATCCAAAATTGTTTCAAAACTTGTTAAATCTATCAAAGTTTTATCAATCAAAATCATCCTATCTATTAAAATCTCAATCAGGTCTTATATTACTGAGTACCCATATTCAAGTATAAGCCTATCAAATATCAATCTAAGTCTTATTGTTTGCATATTCACTTTATTCAAAGCTAAGCTACATCAAAATTAGTTTGACAAGACTCTAAATTTAGTCCTATCCTATCAATCAAAGCCTTATCTTTTCAAAACCCAAATTCAAATTTATTTGATTCATCAAAGCTTGAGAAAATCATCCTATCAAATTATCAATCTCAATCCAAGTCTTATATTTTGAGTAATAAAAATTCAAGCCTATCTATTATATCAATCAAAGTCTTATCTTTTGGACATTCACTTTGTCCAAATTTAAGCATATCCTATCCTATCAATCAAATCCTTATCTTTTGGAAATTCACTTTTTCCAAATTTAAGTATCCAATCTTATTAATCAAAAGCCTTATCTTTTGGAATTCAAGTTTGAATCCATATTTAAGCCTATCATCATATCAATCAAAATAATTATCTTTTGGAAATTCACTTTGTCCAAATTTAAGCATATTAATCCTACTGAATTTAAGGCTTATACTTACAGATATTCACTTTATCTAAATTTTAAGAAAATCTCAAATCTAAATTCATATCAAGGAAATATTTTTGAATAGATTCATCCATATCACCTCTTATTTTACGTTTTTACCCTTTTTAGTACAAAATGGTGGAAGCTCAAACAAAACACTATGAAATATTTGGAAAAAAAAGACAAAAATTCCTTTTGACATAGATATTTCTGATGAAGAGGAAGAAGTTAAACAAGCTAAGATTTCAGAAGATGAACATGCACAAATTGATGAAATTTTAAGATAAAACAAACATCAATTTCTTCTTTGTCTCCTAGAAATGGGAGCTAAACTACCTTCAAATTTTAGTGATGAGAACTTGAAACATATTATAGATAAACCCAAATCTAACAAAAACAAATAAAAATATAGCGCTTCCACGAATACATCAAACGAATCCTTATTCGCAAAAATTCAAGAGATGACAAAAGAACTTTCCAATATGGATTCTAAAGTTGCTAAAGGAAATGAGGAAAAGGTTAAAAAAATAATGAAATAGAAACAACAGTCAATATTCCTCTCACGAATTCTTCATTTTCTCAAGAATGGAAAAGCATGAAAGAAACAATAATGGGGATGCAAAAGCAAACAAAACAATTCAATTTTGAATAAATTTTCCCCTATTCATTGGACAAAGAAATGTTGCGTATACCATTTCAAAAATATTTTGAAACCTATAAATTTGATAAGTACAAAGGAAATCATGACCCACAAGAACACGCTAAATAATTTTTCATGGCATGCCAAGAGGTAGCCTATAATGACGTTTATCTCTTGCATCTTTTCCCAAAGAGTCTAGGAGGACAAAAATTAGATTGGTTCTTACATCTCCCAAAAGGCTCGATCACAACCTTTGCTGACTTATCAAAGAAGTTTGTTAAGTATTTCTCCTTCAATCTAGATTCAAAAATCACAATGATGGACCTTTGTAACACCAAGCAGGGTAATGAAACATTCACATCATTTCTTCAACGATGGAGAGGAATCGCAAGTCGGTTTCCTTGTTCTATACCCAAAAAACAATTAGTAAGCATTTTCATTCCAAATCTTAATAAGGAATTATCATTCCAAAGGCAAATGCATTGCTTAACAAACTTCAAGGAATTCATTGAAAAAGGAGCAAAAATCGAAAGGGCTCTCGTTACCAAGGGTCTAATCAAAAATCTCTTTCGAAATTTTATCAATCTTTCTCTCAATAGAGGACAATCTCCTGAATTCAACATCATGATAAATCAAAATTCTTCAATATAGAAAAACCATGGGTAAAATGTATGTAAATACCACCCATATGGGAGTACCATTGATACTAATTTTTAGTGTATAGTCTTCACTTCCACACATGTGTTCAAAATGTGTAAAATCAACCAATCTCCACAACATAACACAAGGGTCTAAAAAACTCCTTCAAAAGATCAATCAAACCAATCATAAATATCCTAGCAAAGAAACTACTGATACCCTTGTGAAAATGTCAATGAAGACAATTCACACCTCTTGGAGAACGAAGAAAATTCACACCTCTTTTTTAGTGACCTTCACCAATTAGCAAGTGCCAATATGGTCACTTATCCGATCACAAAACCCTTCGAAGAAGGGCAACCAAAACCCACGTGGTACGAATCATCATAATATTGTAACCATCACCACATCGATGCTCATTCTACTTATCGTTGTATAAGACGTCATCATTACATTCAATATTTAATAGATCACAAAGATATTGAAATAGAAAACAAAAAAAATACCAACACACCGAAATGAGAGACTAAAGGTGTTTAATGATCCATTTCCGAAACATGATACAAATGATAAGGCTCAAGATAAGGGACAATCCTCCAACAATGTTGATTTCAGTTCCATTATTTCCTTCATTGATAAAACACCTCCTTCCATAGCCACTGTAAAAATCAATACTCCTACTTATGCGGTGACCACGCAATAGAAAAAGGTTTAAGTACCTACGGTCAATCTGCCCTCTACATCTATTATAACTCCAACACCTAATCCTTAACCTATTGTTGATCTAAAAATCTCCAATGCTAAGACTTCTTCCCACTCATATGATATTTTCAAGAAATTAGAAAAGACAAATGCATAAATATCACTCATGGACTTTACTCAATTCATCACTCATGCTTCAATCAATCCTTACTCATGCACTTTAGGAGGCACATGTTCCTAAGGATATCAATAACCAAACAATTTCAAGCCTTAATTACCAATCTCTCACCAAGTAGTCCAATTCTTTCATTTGGTCCTCATGACCTATTGAATCCAAATATCCAAAATAACAATTTGTTTTTTATCAAAGTGTCCATTACCCATCACAAAATCAAAAGGGTGTTTATCGATAATGGGGTCGCCTTGAATACATGTTCCATGAAATTGTAAAGATTCATTGGTCATAATCAAGAAAGTATATGAACTAATATCATCACTATTCGTGGTTATGATAATAGTGAGAGATAATCTTCGGGCACCATCACGGTATCCATAACGGTTGGACCTCAAACGTTGGACACCTGTCATATTGTTGATGTTGAAACCCCTATAACATTCTACTAGGTCGTCTGTGGATTCACATTATGCAAGTTGTGCCTTCTACCTTCCATCAGTGTATAAAGTTCCCTTACGAAGGTAAAGAGTTTACTCTACTTGCTGATACAAATCCATTTGAATATTGCAAGCTCCTAGAGGGGAGATATAAGATCGCGAATTATTGTCCTTATGAAGATAGATCTACATCTCCTTACATCATTTCCTTTCACATATGAAAACTGCATTGATCTAGAGATCCTTTCACAACTTCAACCTTCTACATCTAATTCTCTACCAGAATTTAAATTCCTTGACAAAGGTATTAGAGAATATGAAATCTATAATACCTTTCATATTGGTAAATTACCTTTATCACCACGAAGCTATGGTAAGCCTAATGCTCCCCATCTCAAAGAATCTCCCATTTACAATCTTGGTACAACTCGTTGGAAATGGTTTGGATATCTAGAGGATGAACACATTCAGGGTTCTATGGGCTCTTGGTTATTCGAAGCTCAGATAACTACATGCTACAAATCTCTTGATTACAAAAAAGCACATAAAATGATGATAAACATGCATTGGAAAGGAAAAGGACTTGGCAAAAATAAACAAGTTCGTCTTGATCCGGTTGAGTACATAGAAAATATCAATCATAATGGCCTAGGTTTTGAATTATTTGAAAAAATGTCATTTATATTAGATATAACGACTAGTGGTGAGGATACTAACTCAGACATTGAGACAAGTTCCACACAACCTCTTTGATGACTTAGCTAGTACCTATTTATTTGAAGACCTTTCCATCCATATCATTTACTTCGACATTGTATACCCTTGCCTCATTAATCAGGACCAATGAAATCACATATCTATGGATCTATTTCAAAATGATGAAGCCATCAAAGAGTTCCTTGGGACTTGAGACCATATTTCTCTTGCCGATCACAAGAAGGGATTCGATATTGACTTAAATGCAAATGTTTATTTCGGTGAAGAAATCGAATACCTTGCAATCCACAAAAGCAATAAAAATAGAAAAATAAAAAAATGAAAAACAAAATCTCTCATAGTGAAAACCTCATTGAGGCACTATTTCAGAAACAAAAAGCAAAAAAAGAGAAAAACAATAAAAAGCGAAAGGACCATATCTCCTAGTGAAAACCTTTTTGAGGCACTAGAGAGAGGAATGTCCTTCGAATCTAACAGAAGATCAAACAAAGGATCTACATCAACCTATAACATCTTTTCAAGAAAAAAACATGTCAAAAATGCTAGTAGAAGACACCATCAACATCAACATTGGTACGAGTGAGCATCCTAAGCTCCTACAACTTGGCACAAGCTTAAAAGAATCTGAAATAGAAGCATTTACATCACTCCTTATTGAATTCCAAGATGTCTTTGCATGGAAATACAAGGATATGCCAGGATTGGATCCTTCTCTTGTAGTTCGTTTGGAAGGAAAGCCCGTCAAACAAAAAATCAGAAAGAGGCATCGTAAAGCTGCATTACTCATCAAATCAAAACTTCAGAAACTATTAGAAGCAGATTTCATCAAACCTATTGACTACTCAAAGTGGATATCAAACATCATACCAATTGCTAAGAAGAGCCCGGGGATCAGAATCTTGTCATATTTTCACAATATTAACAAAGCATGTCCAAAAGACAACTTCTCGTTACCGATTATTGACATTATCATTGATTCTATGATAAACCATAAAATGCTCTCTTTAATGGATGATTTTTCTAAATATAATCAAATCAACATTGCTGAAGAGGATCAGCCCATAACAACATTTACTACACCGTGGGGTATGTTTTGTTACAAGGTCATTCCTTTTGGCCTTAAAAAACACAAGGGCCACTTATCAAAGATAAATGAGGGTAATATTCCACAACATGCTACACAATATTATGGAAGACCATGTAGATGATACCCTAGAAAATTCAACAACAAGATTAGATCATCCAACAACTTTGAGACACATCTTTGAAAGGTTACGGGAATACAAAGTTTGGCTCAATCCAAAGAAGTGTGTATTTAGTGTAACTTTAGGAAAACTCCTAGGTCTCATTGTTTCACAATGAGGTGTTGAAGTTTACCCCACAAAGGTTAAGGCTATAATGTAAATGCCTTCACTAAAAAATATTTGACAATTACGAGGTATTCAAGGTAAGATACAATCTATCAGAAGGTTCATATCACAATTAGCAGACAAGTGCCATCACTTTAATCAGTTGCTCAAGAAAGACGTACAATTCAAATGGAATCAAGAATGTCAAAATTCTTTCTCTAAGTTGAAAGAGTATCTATCAAATCCTTTGGTGTTCATGCCACATGTTTTAGATAAACCAATGCTTATCTATAAATTTGCTATAGAATTTGTAATAGGAGCGTTGTTATCCCAACACAATGATCAAGGACAAGAATTTTGTTTTACTATCTTAGTAGAACATTAATCGATCATGAAATCAAGTATTCACAAGAAGAACATGTATGCTTAACTATGGTGTTCATAGTTCATAAGCTATGCCATTATCTTCTTAATCATAGAATAAAGCTTATCACAAAAACAAATCCCTTAAGTATCTATTATCCAAACTTGTACTAACTGGAAGAATGTCTAGTTGGGTTGTTCTACTCAATGAATTTGATATCAAATTTGTTGATAAAAAATTCATCAAGGGACAAGCCCTTTCCGATCAGCTCATTGCAACACCTCTACCAGGTTCAGAACCTCTTCACTTTGAATTTCCAGATGAAGAACTATTGTATGCTGATGTAATTCCCTCTTGGACTCTATATTTCAATGGATCTTGTAACATTCACAGATCAGGAGCAGAGATTCTACTACTTACGCTAAATGGTGATGTTATTCCAAAATATTTTTGTATTAGATTCCCTTGTACTAACAATGTTTCATAATATGAAGTTCTCATAGTCTCATAACTGGTCTCAAGTTTTCCATTTCATGGAATCTCAAGGAATTGGTAGTTTACGGAGATTCCCTCTTAGTCATCAATCAAGTCAATGGTGAATATCAAGTAAAAGATGAAAAATTGATCCCCTACAAATGCATGGCTGATAGCCTCAAAGGTTACTTTGAACTTATCACATTTGAACAAGTTCCTTGCATATAGAACAAATTAACATATGTCATGGTAACTATCAAATACCTTCTTCAGTTTGGTCCCAATAAAAAACACAATGAGTTTTTCGTAGAACATCTTTTGATTTAAGCTTACAATTTTCATGAGTCCACTATGATATGTGAAATAGTTGGTCCTGACAAATCTTAGTATCATGACATATACAACTTCATCCATGATAAAAAATTCCTTGGAAATATGACCTATCAAAACAAATGATCCCTAGTTCAATGTGCTTCACACTATACTATCCTTTCTGACACCCTATAACAAAGAGGCTATGATGGAACTCACCTATGATGTCTCAATCAAGATGATGCAAACCAAACCCTAGTCGAATTACATATTGGTATATGTGGAGCACATACAAGTGACATGGTTCTAACAAAAATATTTTACGCGTGGGTTATTATTGGCCCACTATGGAGTTTGATTCTTGCAAGTATGTCAAAAAGTTCTTGGCGTGTCAACAGCATGGTAATCTAATTCATTCACTATCACAAGATCTTCAACCTATCACTCCACCTTGGCCTTTCTCTCAAGGGGGACTCGACCTAATAGGAAAAATAAAACCCCCTTCCTCTAATGGCCATACATTCATAATCATTGCTACCGAGTATTTTACCAAATGGGTAGAGGCCATACCTCTTACTTATGTTTTTTTATTAGGTTACCTAGGGAGAGGTCCGTAGCCCATTTTGGCATCACCAACCCACATTGTCCGTGGAACCATATAAGGATAGAAGTTTTAAGCTCTCGGCTAGCCCACCGATTAAACCACATTATTGTGGTGCCCTATCAATAGGGTATCCAAACCGTTGGTAGTGGGCCTCCTTAACATGAAGTCGAGATTTGAACCTTCCACCTCCTAATTGCTAGGAGAGCTAAGAATTGTTACACCACTACCTGTTGGATATGCCTCTTACTTATGTTATCAATACTAATATTTCTAAGTTTATATTTAACCATCTAATTTAATGTTTTGGTATACCTTCCTCTCTTGTTACTGATAATGGAGCACCCTTCAAAAATAAAACTATAAAATATATATTAAAACATTTTCACATATCCACCTCAAATGGACTACTCCATACTATCTATAGTGTAATGGCCAATAAAAAACATATAATAAAATGATCAAATCCATTTTAGAAAATATTATCAACAAACATGGTTACATTGGCATACACAACTCTATCATGCCCTCTGGGCCTATCATACATCCTTTTGTACTCCAATAGGAGCAACACCATTTTCACTTATCTATGGAATTGAAACCATGTTACCCATAGAGGTCAAGCTCCCATTACTCCAAATATCCCTTAAATACTTGATCAGTGAAGATAAATACATACAAGCACATCTTGTAGAACTTCACCTCCTAGATGAGAAGAGGCTAAATACCTTGGATCATTTGAAAGTGTATAAGAATCGACTTCATCATAGATATAATAAACAGATAAAACCAAGATAATTTGAAATTAGTGACCTTGTTCTAAAAGAAAATAAGAAGAATACAACAAAATATTGGGAAGAGAAAATAAAATTTGAACCTAATTGTTTAGGTCTTGTTAGGAAATAAGGGATAAAATATGCAGAACAATCCCTCACAGAATCGCAAGAGTAGAAACTAATATGTAGAAAATATTACAGATCTCAAATAAAAGTGCAGAATAAAAATAACACAACACAAAGAGACAATATTTAACGTGGTTCACCAAATCTGGGCTATGTCCACCAAGAATCACTTGCTCATATTTTATTACAAGCCACCGCTCTCTCAATACAATACCCAGATATGTTTGGAGCTATGCTCAACAAACTCTACAGAATTCACACCTGAATTCAGACACATCTACAAAAAACCACATAAGTAGACAACTGCTTTAACAATTTTACAAAACTGTGGGTATCAAAACCATGGCCAAAACCGTCCCATAAACCTATGGGTCAAAATTACCACACATATGAGAAAAGCATGTTTCCCGATATATCAGGCACATTTTTTTAGGCCAATTTTTTTCTCCAACGAGACAACTATGGAAATTGTACAATACTCTTAATGTACAATATTCAACATTTTGACATATGAAAATAGGCCCCACAACCTAACAATCTCCCACTTAGAGACTAGTTTTCCTCTGAGAAAGCTTCTCAACCCTTCACTAGTTTCTGTGAAGACCAACCAAAGCTGAACACAACTTCAGTTTTTCCCTTGTGATCACCTTGGTCATCATGTCTATAGGTTTCTGACTAGTATGAATCTTTTCCAACTTTAACTTCTCTTCCTCCAAAGCTTTCCTGATGAAATGGTACCTAAGCTGTATATGCTTCATCCTAGAGTGGAAAGAAGAGTTCTTAGCTAGGTGTATAACACTTTGACTATCGATATGTAGCTTCCCTTTCTCCTGCTTATGTCCAAACTTCTCAAGCAATTGCTATAGCCAAATCATCTCTTTACTTGCCTCTGTGGCAACACCATACTCAGCCTCCATGGTTGACAAAGCCACTAGCTTCTGTAGACGTGAAATCCAGCTCACTGCTATCCCACCTATAGTGTAAATATAACATGTTGTGCTCCTCCTACTATCTACATCTCTAGCCATATATGAATCTATATAACCACACAAAGTGGTGTGTGATCCATTGTAGCACAAAACTATCCCCATGGTCCCTCCCAAATATCGAAGGATCCACTTTACTGCCTGCCAGTGATCTCTACCTGGATCACTCATAAATCTGCTCACCGCTCCCACTACGTGGGAAATATTAGGCTTGGTACACACCATGGTATACATCAAACTACCACCTGCTGATGAGTAAGGTACCTTGGACATCTGGTTTATCTCCTGCTCTGTCTTGGGACACTACTCCTTTGATAACTTGAAATGGCCTACCAAAAGAGTCCCAACTGGTTTAACATCCTGCATATTAACCTCTCCAAGACCTTCTTAATGTACTCTTCCTGAGATAAATTAAGCTTCCTTTCCTTCCTATCCCGAGATACCCTCATACCAAGGATTTGTTTGGCTGCCCCCAAATCCTTCATAGTAAAGGAGTCACTTAGTTGTTTCTCGAGTACTTTTATTTCCTGCATGTTTTTACTTGCAACCAACATGTCATCCACATACAGACAAAAGATAATCTAATTGTCATCCTCAAATTTATTTATATACACACAATGGTTAGAATGGCATCTAATATAACCTTGCTCCACCATGAAGCTATCAAATTTCTTATACCATTGACGTGGAGATTGTTTCAAGCCATACAAGCTCTTCTTTAGTTTTCACACCATCTCCTCTTTACCTTTGACCTCATAGCCTGATGGCTGCTGCATATATAGATCCTCCTCCAAATCACCATGGAGAAATGCAGTCTTTACATCAAGTTGTTCTAAGTACAAGTCTTCTACTGTAACTATTCCAAGAATAGTTCTAATAGAAGTCATTTTTACTATAGGAGAAAAAATATCATCAAAATATATACCTTTTTTCTGTGCAAACCCCTTGACCACCAACTGGGCCTTATAAATTTTCTTGCCTCCTTCTTCCTCTTTGAATCTATACACCCACTTTATCAGTAATGATATTTTTCCTTCAAGTAGCATCACCAAATCGCATGTCTGGTTCTCCATGAGAGCATGATGCTCCTCATCCATGGCTTGCTCCCACTTCTTCCTGACATCTACCTTCATTGCTTCATTAAAGCTCTCTAGCTCTCCACTGTCAGTGAGTAATGAATAATAAAGAGAAGGAGAAAAACATTCAGGTTCTCTTCTTACCCTAGAATAGCTCCTCAATATAGTAGTTTGGGGTTCCTGTTGAGGAGGTTCCTGAACTGATTCATGCGTCACTTTCCCATTTGAAAGATCCTCTACCACAACATATTCTTTCTTGGATTCTTCACTATTTTCCTGCAACTACTTCTTATACATGAATTTCTCATTAAAGACCACATACCTAGATCGAATGATTTTATTTTCTTTAATAATCCAACACTTATATCCAAAGTCATCACCACCATAACCAATGAAAGTACATTTTTCTGATTTAGCCTCTAGCTTGGTCTTATCATCCTTGTTTATATGGATAAACACCTCACATCCAAAGACTCTAAGAAATGAATAATCAACTTTCTTTCCATACCAAGCCTCCTCAGGTATGCCTCCATCTAAGAAACTTGAGGGTCCTTTGTTTATTAAGTACACAATTGTGCTCACCGCTTCTACCCAAAAAGAAAGAGACAATCCTACATGTAACCTCATGCTCCTAGCACATTCCATTATTGTTTTGTTCATCCTTTTTGACACTCCATTCTACTGTTGAGTTGTTGTAACAGTCTTTTTCTTGTAGATTCCATTCTTAGAACAGTAATAATCAAATTCATTGCTACAATACTCCCCTCCATTATCTAGCCTGAGACATTTTAGCTTAAGACCCGTTTCATTCTCTACCAAGGCTTTCCATTTTAAAAAAGTGTCAAATACATCAGATTTATTTCTAATACAATAAACCCAAACTTTCCTTGTTACATCATCAATAAAGTTAACATAATAACTTGAACCCCCAAGAGATTATACCTGAGCCCGCCCCCACACATTAGAATGCACCAACTCTATCTTACTCTCTTTCTTTATAGGTCTAACCTTGAGAAACCTTACTCGCTTATGTTTCCCATAAATGCAGCCCTCACAGAACTCCAAACCCATTTCTGCATTTCTGGGCAAATCCTTCTTTATGATCTCCATGCCCTTATGGCTCATATGACTGAGCCTATAGTGCCACAATGTTGTATCTACTTCTGAATCCACAAGATTACAAACATTAGTGCTATAAGTGGTTAAATACAAGGTTCTAAGCTTCTTACCTCTTACCACCAAAAGAGTACCCTTGGTAACCTTCCAAGAGTCAGCTGTAAATATCACAGTACAACCATCACTTATCAACTGCCATGCCGATATCTAATTTCGACTTAATGTAGGCACATGTCTGACATCCTTCAATAGCCAAGTATTCCCATTCTGCATCTTAACTCGGACAAAACATTTTCCAACTATGCTACAAGGCTCATCATCACCAAGAAAAACATGCCCAAAATCTCCTTGAACATAATCAACAAAATAATGCCTATGTGGAGTAGCATGGAAAGAAGCCCCCGAATCTAAAACCCAAGATTCAGTAATATTGTACAAAGAAAGAATCAAAGCATCTTGGCATACATTACCCGTTGCCACATTTACCTCCTTGTTTTCTTCCTATTGTTTCGTATTGTCCCGAAGCTCCCAAAAGTCCTTCTTTGCATGCCCAGACTTTCCACAGTGCCAACATACTATCTTGCTTTTAGATTTTGACCTTGCCCGATCCTTCGATTTGCCATGGCTTCCTCTATTCTTCTGTCTCCCTCTAGTTTCCACTGTTAAACCATTCCCTGAAGTAGAATATTCCCCAGATATTTTTCTTTGCATTTCATCACTTAGAATCACCCCTACAATATCCTCAAACTTCAACTTTGAGTTAGCTAGAACCGAGTTGCTTACCGCCATTACCAGGCTATTCCAACGCTTAGGTAAAGATCACATAATTAATAAAGCCCTAACTTTTTCATCAAATTCTATTGAAACTGAAGCTAGCATATTTAAAACCATATTAAAATCATTTAAATGATATGCTATTGAAACATTCTCAGACATCTTCATATTAAACAAAATTTTCATTAAAAATATCTTATTAGAGGCAGAGGGTTTTTCATATAACTTCCCTAATGGATCCATTAATTATTTTGTAGTCTTTTCCTTTGAAAAATTAAATAATACCAAAGATGCAAGGCACAAATGGATTGTCCCAAGTGCCTTCCTATCCAGAAAATCCCATTCCGCATCCGTCATGCTCGAGGGTTTGTTCACCTTCTCAGACAATGGAATATAAAGATCCTTCTGATAAAGGTAATCTTCCATCTGTATCTTCCAAAGATTGAAATTATGCCCATCAAATTTATCAACCCTTGATGTTCCATCATCTGCCATAGGTCCCACTCAATCTAAAAACTTTCCCTGCGATTCAACACTTCAACAAACCAAACCAGGCTCTAATACCAATTGTTAGGAAATAAGGGATAAAATATGCGGAACAATCCCTCACAAAATTGCAACAGTAGAAACTAATATGCAAAAAATATTACAGATCTAAAATAAAAGTGCAGAATAAAAATAACACAACACAAAGAGACAATATTTAACGTGGTTCACCCACTTTGGGCTACATCCACCAAGAATCACTTGCTTAGATTTTATTATGAGCCACCACTCTCTCAATACAATACCTAGATCTATTTGGATCTATGCTCAACAAACTCTACAGGCTCCATAACCTAACAAGTCGTTATACTATCACTACCAAATATGGATATGGTGCATACAAGCTATCCACTGAAGACAACCAAAATCTTAAAGAACCCATGAATGTGGTTCATCTAAAGAGATTATATGCCTGAATCAATGATACCAACCCTTTGTGCTAGGTGCATTTTGGCACATCCACTTGTATAGTTCCTTAACCCTTCTTCTCTAACCATTTTATCCCAATCCAGTTTTAGAAACTTGTTCCTTGTAATTAGGATGTAAAAAACTTGTTTATATTCAATATTCGCTCATGTCCATTCCTTGATCTTAAAGATCTATTGTGTTCTTTACACATTCTCGGATGGGTCCTAGCTCACCTAAGGTCTCTCAAAACATTCAAATTCCAAAAAACATTGAGAACATTTCAAAATCCAAAAACATTCAAAAAATGTTTCAAAAAATCTAAGCAACTATCAAAACAACTTGACAATATCAAACTTTTAACTCCTATCCTAGTGATTGTTCCCACTATCCTATAACTATTAAACAATCCACTTACCCCTAACATGTATCCTCACTTGGGGGAAAATCAAATAAAACCCTCACGTGTATCCTCACTTGGGGAAATATTAGCTCTCATGTTCTTCCTTACATGTATCCTTTCTGGGAGGCATTGACCCATTCACTCTTAGATCAATCTTTAATAGGATCCAATAAGAGTTTCACTTGACCCCACTCTTCAATTTGATCTAATCCCCTTACATGTATCCTTGCTTAGGGGCATTCATTTTTTCTTAATCTTCACTGTGGAACACATTAGGGGCATAGTTAAATGTCTTTATTTAAAGTTGTGTTGAATGGATTTTTTTTCTTGACCAATTACAAGTATTTATTTTTACATCTTGGTTTATTCATAGCCTTGGTGCAATATTTACTATGTATATTGGGTTTGTTTTACTTTTTGTCTTTTGTTTTTATTTCTTGATCAATTACAAGTATTTTTCTTTACATCTTGGTTTGTTCATAGCCAGGGTGTATTAAATACTGTGTCTATTGGGTTTGTTTTACTTTTATTGCGCTATTTTCTGTGTGTGTTTTTATGCACATATGGTTTGCTCATCATGGTTTTTTAATAATCATGGTGCTAACTCTACTGTGCAATATAAAAATAGGTTGATCTTAAAATAAAAATATTAATGGAAGCTCAACTATGAGCACAATCAATCATATCATCATCACTATCATATCATTGAGTCAACATAAGGAAACAAAAATCAATAATCAATCCATTGAAGACAAAGACAAATGAGTGATATAAAAATCATGATCTATATACATATATAATCATCATCTAATCTATTAAAAGTCTATATACATCAATAAAATGTCCATGTACAAAAAATAATGTCATATACATCAAAGTGCCATCAAGGGCATCTCTACAAAATATGTTCTTTCATCAGGAGGCATATACCAAAAGCAATATACATATACATAATACATAGAGTCAACCATGAATCTCTCCTACACCTAGAATTCTTGGTCCATATCCTCATTGCCTCAGTGGTGACATATATACATACATACATACATACATACATACATACATACATACATACATACATATACATATACATATATATATATATATATATATATATATATATATAATAGATCTAGAAGGCTCATGTAATCTATCTGACCTTGTGGATCTTCCACATATCCTCTAACTATAACCTAGAACTCTATGGCCCTCAAGAATAACTGCCTCATATAAAGCTCTATAATAACCCACATAATGTGTAACTATCACTAACTTGAATGTAGCAAATTTCCCATATTGGTGGCCTTGGCTACATACCGTGTCATATCTCTCTACTAAAAAGTATTATACACATATAGTAAGTCGATCCCTCTTAGTGGTCATCTGCTGTAGCTGTGTATAAACCATGATTAGTGCAACATCTCTCTACCAAACGACTATGCCTCTTTGTGCATGTGTCACTGGTAGCTCAGCTACTAATGGCCCTGGAGGTGGTAATAATGCAATCTGACTCCAAAAATCCTCCTCTCCATCATCAACACATATGTCATTCCCAACTTTTTCTTTGTATCCTCCTATAAGACTTGGTGGCCTTGGTGGTGAACCTTGACCCTGTGCCTATGCCTGTCCAACTTGAGCCTATATGTGTATATCCTGACCTTATGCCTATGCCTATACCTGGCCTGTTGGAAAACAAAAGCATTGAGAGGGGGGGTGAATCAGTACTTCTTTAAACTTTGAAAACAATTTAAACCTCAGCAAACCATTCAATCTTGATCAACCTTTACCATGAGGAAACAATGACATTCAAACATAAAAAAAAACAAGCAAGCACACAAGAAGACAATGGTTAATGTAGGAAACTGAAACGTGACTTTTTCCCAGATTAAAATCTGACTCAGATTAACTACATACAAACTTTAACTTGACCAATAACTACTAAATCTTGACCAAAATTTGAATTGTGGAAGTTTGATAAAATTTTCAATAGATAATCTATTAAAATTAACAAGCTAAATCGACTATAGATTTAATTTATTGAATAAAATAGTAAATTACGTTTAAAATCTACAACTATGTTTGAAACAAGATTAATTAAACTTTAAAACACGATTAAAATTTATTTATGGACCTTAGGCTTCCGAAATAAACCAAAGATCAAACAATTTCGGGTTCAGATGGATTTACAAAAGCAAAGGACAAAGACAAGTGGTAATAATTCATTGGAACGGCTACATAAGTCTGACACTGTGAAATAAGACTCATGAAACCTTCTTACTAGTTTTCATTTCGCATAATCAATAATTTTTTACCAAGGTTACATCACTGCGAAGACTGCATATACGTGGCTCTTTGTTATTCATTCATATTTGCAATACAGGATAGCTGACAAAGACCATTTAATAACAAGACAAACCATTGAAAAGTCATTTACACATGGAGTCATCTAAATGGATCGCTTTTCACATACTGACAAGATACTTACATATGTGAAAGAAACATGGACAAATTTTATTTTTTCACATTCCGACAAACCTAACAAGAGACGGAAATCACAAAATAAGTGGCTTAATCTTATTGGTTCAGGTTTTGCATTCAATAGAATAAAATATTTGCAAAGAACATTGAGTGCTTTCATTGGTTCGTACTTTGCAATGCACAGAAAAGTCTGACAAGGGATTGGCATTGCAAATTTATTTGTCG
Organism: Taxus chinensis; assembly: GCA_019776745.2. Lineage (NCBI taxonomy): Eukaryota > Viridiplantae > Streptophyta > Pinopsida > Cupressales > Taxaceae > Taxus > Taxus chinensis. Next base: position 94,998,246 of record CM034154.1, on the reverse strand, counting down.
GTATCTCACTCGCTAAGTCCTTCACAATAGTCAGTAAGTTTGACAAGACAATAACACATGGACTTCTTTGATTGGCTAAAGCTTCGCAAAACATAACTCGACACGTGGAGCATTTTAATTGGCTTGATGTTTGTAATTATATATTGCATTGTGTCGGGCGGATTTAGAACATAGGATTAACAATTTATAAGGGAAACTTTCAGGTCCAGGGCTTACAAACAAGAAATACAACATGACTATAAAATACAGAAGATTGATAATTTAGTCGAAATACCATTAAATTTACAAGATTGTTCCTTAATTATGATAAAATACATCAATACAAGCTTATTCTATATTAAATCATACAAAATATTTGAAAATAACAAACATACATATCGAATATTACGTATTTTATTAACTTAATTATGAAAATTCATTGTTTTTACCCAACAATTGCGTATTTTAACAATATATCAAAATAGACATAATACATTCATTTGCTCATTTATTCGAATAAACAAAAGAACTAAACTTCTTACTATTAATTTTTAACATAATTTTCATAATTACAAATATTTTTACAGTTTAACAGAGAGAATAATTATATGAATCAATGGATACAAAATCCCAACGCCAAGAGAAGACAAGTATCATGAATTCTAATTCCAAAATTCGAACACAAAGAGAGAGAACACTAGTTCAGGAATTCTTAATACCAAAATTCCAATGCATCCACAGGATTATAGACACTAGACTATGACCACTTACGAGAGGAAAATACTATACACGGTGTGTATATTCACCTTACCCTAGTAAGGAACCATATGAGGTTGTACTCTGTACCCTTAGTTAGGACACCACTGGTGCTCCTCTCTCTTGCCCACCGCCTACTTGTAACCTGGTTAGCCTTGAAATTACTTCCACAAAATAAAATCACAAATTCCTTAAGACTCTTTTCACAATTTTTCTCTTTCTCTGGATTTCAAGACCAATTCCTTGTCTCTCTTCCTCTTTTTCCTCTATTCATTCACTTGTTTCTCAATTTTTGATATTTATATCTCTTTTATAATACATCACAAGTGGTTACAAACCAACACAATGATTCTCACACCTTTTCATAAGTCAAATTAAACATCTTTAATAAAATTCTTAGGATACTCATCCCTTTTTAGCTAGCCAATAACTTTATTACAATTTCTTTATAAATAATCTTATCTTAAACTTGTATTAATAAGCCTCAAACCGATTTTTTTTTTTAGAAATCTAATAACTCTTCATTAATTATAATGATTTGGGGTTTTAGTCACATAACAGAAACCCTTAAAGGGAGAAAATCATTGAAGTCAATGCACTATAATGGAAAATTTTCCCCTAAGACATTACAAGGATTTCAATTTTTTGAGCACCCACTCAACTTGAAGCACCAACTCCAACAATTAAGTCAAACACCTACTTGACTAATTTTTCAAGCTCCTACTTGCATGAAAGCACCAAATACCTATTTTACTAAGTACCCACTTAGTATTTACAAGGTTTTGATCACATTCATCTGACCTAGTTGCTTGAAGCAATTTTTTTTATCTCATGTTCAGCTCTTATGTGTTCATCCTCCTTCTACACACACCTTAATTCACCTATTTTCTCAACTTCTCATACTTCTGAAACACCATCTTCAAAAGAATTTTTCATGCAGATTTTTTCATTCATAAACATAAGGATGAACTCATATTACACCTATTCAACTTAAAAATTCTAAGCCCCTCAACTTTTGACCTCTTCAACTTGTACAAAAGGATCTAAATGACATCACCTAAAACTATCATATAACAATCATTACATCTGCAGAATTCAGTTACATGTATAGTCCTTTCATGAACTATTATGACACTTCTCAACCATATGAGGAACTATAAAACATTACTTAACTCACTGCACCTTTGACCTTACTGAAAATATTCTTCTTTCAGTCTAACATCTGCCACCTTCTTTTGTAACGGTTGATTCCTTTTATATTCTTCTCAACGAATCCTTCTTTATCTTTTAGCCATCCTAGATAATGAAACAAGAATTTTGAAGGTGTGTGAACATTTAAATAGTTACCTCCTTTCCATATAAATCCTTGACAATATTTACAACTCGCCATTTTACCTTCAAGCCTCCATTAGGAATCATAAGCTCTATTAGAACTATGTGCTTCAAAATGCAATCTTCAACTTGGATGAATGAAACTCAATTTAGGTTCATATCATGCAACAAGAACATGCTGGAAGACTCTTTAAGATGTCTAAGACATCATCGCATGCTTGGAATTCTACAGGTCAGAGCTTAAGACTTAATTTCAAGTCTTCTTCTCAGCTTGATGCTCATAGTCATGACATCTACAAAATACAATCATAAGATTGATCAATCAATGCTATTGTATAAACTTGCAGTAAATTTTGATGCTTAGAGGATATGGTTTGAGACCTTTGGTTTTCCTTAAAATATATGGGGAAAAAATACCACCTTCAATCACACCATGAAACACTGATTAGGATAAGGTCTTAATGGATATGAATGCATAGAAAACCAGTCTACTCAAACCGAGAAAGTTCACGCATTTATTCACCTGTTCATAGCTCCCATGGAA